>JABXWE010000514.1:0-49153 GCA_014611495.1 Limonius californicus | reverse complement strand
GTCAAATCAAGGCTGGTGTCCCTCAAGGATCAATTTTGGGTCCCACCTTGTTTAATATTTATATGTTCGACATTCCCACTACACCCAGTGCGAGTCTGGCCATGTACGCCGATGACACGGCGATCATCACTCAAGATCATGATATTAATAATGCAGCTAACAATCTCCAAGAATTTACTGACCAACTAAATCTGTGGTTTAATAAATGGTGCATCAACATAAATGCGAAACCAAAATCTTTACGCTCCGCCGACCCCCAGATCCCCCAAACATAGTTATCAACAATACTCCGATCCACTGGAATCCAAAAGATAGTGCGGTACGGTACCTTGGTATATATTTAGACCGAAGACTAAGCTGGAGCTTTCATATAAATAAAAAATTATCCGAAGCATACGCAAGACTAGGTATGTTATATATCCAGTAATAAACAGAAAATCGTTCCTCAGAATTAAATGTGGAACCCTAATCTACATGTCCATATTAAGACCTATTTTCACTTATGGATGTAATGTTTGGAGTGCAACATCAAAAACCAATCTGAATAAACTTCAAGTCCTGCAGAATAAAATATTACGTATTATAACCAAAGCAGAATGGTATATTAGAAATAGGCAGATCCACAGAGAGACAGACATTCCTACAGTGCAGCAGTTCATTACAAAAACCGCCAAAAAATTTTATGACAGTATTAATCTGTGCGATGGCGCATCATATTACAACTTAGGTCAAAGATCACTGCACACTAGACTAAAAAGAAAACTACCAATAGACCTTCTGAACAGTGATAGTGAGTAAATTAACATTCAAACCCAAAATACTCAAAGTGATTCAATTATACGTGTGTGGTGTATACTCATATCTAAACAATAAGTTACCAAACACTGAACTAGTGATTAGTGATTTACATGTCCAAAACTTATTAATTAACACTGCCATGAATAGCAGTCTCTGCTGAACTGGCATAATTGTATTAAAAAAAAAAAGATTTCGAGAGAGGATCGATCTGGTCCTTATTATGAACTAACAGATTTTTTAGGTTAAGAGGAACTGAAAAGGAAATTTTTATATGAAAATGTTTAAAAATGTTCAGTGTTAAAGATACGGGGCCAAAAAAGGGGTAAAGAGTAGTATTTAATCTGAGGGTCTTTTTAGTGATAACTAAATTGGTAGATTGTTTAGTTACATGTCCCCTCGCAAAGTAATCTGACCTGTACGGGCTTTTTTCCAAAAATTGAGGTTTAGTGAAACAAAACACGCCTAGGTTTGTTTCCGGTGAGCCACCCTGTATATTGTCAGTTATTTCGGGTGTTATTTTTTATATGCCCTTCATTATTAGCAGATGTATATGTTTGCCGATCAGGTGGGCCTATGAATAAGGGCTAAACCACAAATCCATGCAATCTATACCAGAACTTATAAGTTTATTAACTAAAGAACGTAAAATAGTATGTATTAGACAGTATACTACTTGTAAGGGTAAACCTAACCTTTAGGAAAATGTAAATACAAAGGAAGGAAAAGAGAAACAAAATCGAAGCATGTACAATATTTGGCAACTCCCGCTAAATATAAACATGGCAACGGCGCATTTAGCGTCAGTCACTAACATTGGTATTTTCCCTATCTATCGCTTGCCAATTAAATTAGTATCGCAGTTGAATGTGGTATGACGAAGTTTGCATTATTGCACCATAGTGTGAAATTTGTGAATTATTTCCACATAGCCAACAAAGCAATAATACATTTTCAAATAGTGTTTAATTAAATGCCCGGTATAATAATGCCGTGTTAACTGTTATTTTGCAAATAAAGTTTGTGATTCCCTACGTAAAAATGAAGGCTCAAGTTCAAGGCATGTGCAAACCAAGCACCAGTAGTGGCAGAAAGAATTTGTCGGAAAACAAAGCGACACCGAGTTTTCCAAGTAAATCTTCAGGTATGAATTTTTTCCAGGTGGTTCAGATTCCGTTTGCTTAAATAATTTTAAGTGGCATTGAAATAATGCTACTAATAATTGCATTCAATTTCGTAATAGTTAGGTTCAAGGGCATTCGCACAGAACATGGGCGTCGGCAAAGATTCCTTTGGGTGGGCGAGGGTAAATGTTAGAAAACTATGTATAAAACATAATCCCATACCTGGGAGGCAGTAAAGGGTGTCATAATGCGAAAGTAAAACATAAGATCTCTAATAGCTAAAATATAATACAAATTTGATGAAATAATTTATTTCCTATCAAATAATTTATAGGTTTAATTTTCCGATTGGCTTTTGAACCCATTTTTAAGTACAAATACAGCAGAATCTTTACAGAAACAAGAAGAATTGCTAGCAGTAACCATAACCTAGCCTTTCAATACATCGGTCAATTTACCTTTTTTGATGGGTAGTGTCATTAGTACATATAATAGTGGTATACAGCGAATTGGACTATTTAACTATGTTAAATTTGATTTAAATTAAACAAATTAATGCCCTAATGCAGTCTATGTAGTAAAGTTTACCTTCGTGAAAAAGAATGTTGTATAAAAATATTTACCATTATTTATTGACTGCAAACGACGCTCATCCTGATTAGGCGCCTTTGTGCGTGGCACAACCTGCATACACGCGCGGGCGGCCCTGTGTGCTTGTTTTTGAGATGTAGGATCTATGAACAGTTTTAGTAAATCCTATTGGAAGAAAAATCCCATTGCGTAAATACCAATCTGATAGAAAATTCTTGTTGATTAAAATTTCTATAAGCAAAGCTAGTGCGTGTCCATAAAACATAGTTAACGTGTATACGGTGTTTTATTATTCAAATCTCAACATTGCGTTTTGAATTTTACAGATGTTAATGTGCTATACAGGGTGTATCGGTAATAGATACAAATATTTAAACCAGTAGTAGATTGGCTCAAGTAGAATTCAATGGTACTATTCATTTTTCAAAAATCATTAAGTTTAATTTTTGAATTAAAAAATAAAATAAAATCTTGTTTGAGAACTGCTGATGATACATAGAAAATGCATTTAAGCTGTAGAAGGTTATTTCCTAATTGTAAAGTAAATCTAAAGTGGCAACCACGTAAAAACTTGGCTGGCTTGTGATAAACTACAGAATTGGAAGGGGTCAAGGTTTAATTGAAGCAGTTGGACATTTTTGTAATTAGAAGGCATTTAAGAATTTCATTTGCCGTTAAATTAAATTTTTGCGTTTTCACTTTATCATGGGGTATAAAAATTATAAACAAGTGCTGCTTCATGCAAAAAAAAACTTCAAACGCGTAAAGCATTTGAAAAAGTACTAATTTATATCAGAATACCCATCATTTATTTAAATCAATTTTAACATAACTGAAAATAAAAAACAGTTTACCTCAAAAGTGAAAAGTGGATCACAATAAATGTTCAAAACGACGACCACCACTGAGAACACAATCTTCTGCGCGTCGAAGCATTGAATTACGTATCCTTGCGAAAACGGTAGGATCTTGCCGAATCCTATCGGTAGGGTCTTCAATGGGAGTCTTAATTCCCCAACTGTGTTCACTGGCGTAGAATAAACTAACCGTTTCATGTAGCCCCACAAAAATAAAACACAATAATTAAATCTGACGAACGAGCTGGCCATGGAACTGGCCCGTTTCGTCCAATCCACCTTTCAGGATAGTTATTATTTAACCATTCCCTTACATCCCTAGCAAAATGAGGTGGAGCACCATCAAGCAAAATCCACATGCCACGTCGTGTCTCTAAAGATACGTTTTCAAGCAATTCTGGTAGGACTTCGTTGAGAAAGTGTAAATCAGAGCTCCATTTAAACGAGCAGGTAAAATGTATGGCCGAATAAGGTAATCACCTACAATGGCTGTCCATACATTTAGGGAAAACCGTTGTTGGAAACTGTGTTCCACTATTTCGTGTGGATTCTCATCTGACCAAATGTGGGTATTATGGACATTAAACACCCCTTCTTGCGTAAATCCTGCCGCATCAGTAGATAACAAATTGAACAGGAAATTTGGTTGGTTGTTACACTTTTGAAGAAGCTATTCAGAAAAATCGTGCCTACGTACATAATCCGCTGGTTGCAAACCTTGAACGCGTTGAACGTGGTAAGGGTGTAGTCCCTGATCCCGCAAAATCCGCCAAACAGTAGAATGGGAAACGCCAGTTTGTAACGCAAGTCTTCTAGTGCTAACACTAGGACTTTCCTCCACTAACTCCAAGACATGCTGTTCTACATTAACAATCCATTCTGCTTTTGGACGACCGCGATGATGGTTTTGTGGTTGATACGTACCATAATCCCGTAAATGTTGGGACGGTTCTAGTAAATGTACGGCTGCTTGGATGCGGCGCTGAGGATATCGCTCTAAGTACATTTGCCTTACCCTTAGAGCGTTTCCTTGAGCTTCCCCGTAAATAAGAACAACATCAGTAAGTTCAATATTCGTAAAATTTTCCATTTTCGTAGAAACACTGCTTGTCAGCTTCAACAACAGACTTAATAGAAATTACTGACCTACCTAATAGTATTGGTTTGTGGCAGGTGATAAGAAATTTTTTGGCACTTCCATATTACTCTCCTTTGCATAACATGTCTTTGAACTCAAATTTTTGTTATTATTCTGCGGTACTCGAACAATATTGGGTCAAATTTTCAATTATTATTTTCTCATATCTTAAGGGTCCCATTGCCAAAGAAATGTTTTCTCTTGTTTGTGTATATTGTAATCTACCATCGGATTTAATATTTGTACCTATTTCTGATACACCCTGTATAGGGTAACTGCGCCAGTGGTCAGCCATTTAAGCCGATTGCATGTTTTGTTGTAACTTGAATTTATATATAATATAATTGGCAATGACTAAACATGTTTAGTAGTACATTATTTTTCTAATTTAAATACCTTATACTACTTAATTTTTAGTATATTCTGAAAGAAATGACAAAATATTCAGATAATACTATTTTTCTAGTTGTCCGCCATTAAGATTTTATATTCAGCCTCCGAGATGCCGGTGTTCTGCCCGTATTTTGACAAACTAAAAAAATTCTATAAGAACATGTCAGGATAATTGTCAGAAAAAAATGGCATTATAGTGCCTTCTACAAATTTTTAGAAAATACATTTTTATAAAAACACAAATTAAATGTGCAAAAAATATAACAATACACATGAATTAGCAAAATGAACATACAAATTCTCTATTTTTAACAGCTTCATAAGCAACCCCTGAAAATTTAGTGCACTGCAGATGATACCATCTGGGACAGTTGTTGCAACCCATATTTCTTACACTATCATCTGCATCGCTATCTAGGCCGAGAAAGCAGTTGGCACATCTTTCTTTTAGTTTTCCGCCTTCATTGCAATGCTGATAACTGTCTCTGAGTTTTATTTTTGGTTTTTAGGTTTAATCTCAATTTTATCATCAGATGTTGCTTGCACATCCATCTTTACTTTTACCAAATCTAGTAGTACTTGCGTTTGTGTTTCTGTTTTTTATGCTTTTCTTTGTAGTCTCTATAATTATTTCTTTCTTTTTTTAAATTTGCCATTCGTTTCTTCTTTATTTTCTTTCACTTTTTAGTCGTAAATAATTTCTAAAAGTACCTGTAGAAATGGCGGCCGATAATTTGTCAGTTATTTTTCTTTTCCCAGAAGGCAGTGGAGTTGGCCCAAACAAATGATTTGTAAAATATTGGTCCATAGTTTTCTGCTTCAATACAATATTTTGTAAAGCCGTAAACTTTTGAAACTGCGCGGTTTCTTTCAGTGTTGGGGGGTAGTAACTAAGTAAAAGTAACTCGTTACTAGTAACTAGTTACTTTTCAGTAACTTAATAGTAATTTAATTACTTTTGTGTTTTCAGTAATTGTAACTATAACACGTTACAATTATTTAGTAACTTTAGTAACTGAATATGACAAGTTACATTTTCATGATACAAATGTAAAATATTTAAAAAATCGGTTTTTAATGCGTAGTACTTAAGAAATTATACCTGAAGCTGAAGAATTTGTTGAAATTTCGAATGCCTTAGTATGCAAATGCTAATACGGAACACAGGAATACCTTCTTGTACTTAGTCGGTAATAAATAATATTTGACGGATCCTATTTGGGCGGTGACAGCTTTTTCCAGTAATCTTTAATCCTTTAACAACTAGACGCTCTCTGAGCAGGTATGCTGTTTACTGGGAAATACATTCCTAACACCTGTGCGTAGGTTGGGGGTGTCTAATTCAGACGAAAATACATTCACCGCCTCTATATTTCAATAATAACGAAAAATAAAATAGAATCCTGGGAAAATCCCAAAAACATCGTTGAACCAGCGCCTCTAAGCTCTAAGCCTGTTCCCTCCCCCACGTATAGAATATTTGCTAATAAACAATTGCTTATAAATGTGTGTTTCTGTTGATATTAAGTTGGTAGTAATTGCATGTACATTGGTAGCGTCTCATAAAAAAAGGCAACTTAAAAAATAACGAGTTACTTTGTGGTAACTTAGTAACTTATTCAAGTTACTTTTATAACTCTGTAACTTAGTAACTTACTTAGTTACTTTTTGCCGAGTAACTGATTAACTTACTTAGTTACTTTTTTAGAGTAACTTACCCAACACTGGTTTCTTTTAAATACAATTCTTTATTGTTCTTCCAACTTTGTTGCAGAGTTCGTAATACCGTATTGCTATTGACATCGTCAACATCATCAATAGTATTAATGATATCTTTATTAACATCAATTTTCTTTTCATTATGGTCAAGTTAATTGGGTTTTTAAATATCAAATTATTTTTTGCTATTTATAAAGAAATAAAATAAATCTATAGTTTGAAAATATATTTTTTAACCGTTTAAAATATTTTACATTATAGGTAAATGAAGTTGTGTTTAACAATGCTTAAAATTAGTAAAAAATATAGTTTTAAAGCAATTTAAAATGTATAATTATTTTTTAAAGCAGGTAAATACAGGTCATACAGCACGTTTGAAATACACGGTGGGCTAAACGTTACTTTATTTTGTCGCAAGAAATAATAATTTAAAAATAATAAAAATTGTATTCCCAACAAAAGTTATTTAAATTTTCTGAAACATTTCAATTCATTTGAAATTTTATTAATAATTTACCGATACCGATAGCAAAACAAATTTAAATATGTTAAAAAAGCAAAATGAGTCCTATAATTATTTCTTTAAACATATACAGTAATTTTTTGGGGCGCAAATAAAATACGGTCTTGTATAATGGCTCTGATAACGTCTATTTCGATTTAACTTTCTTAAAGTTAACATGTAAATATATGTTTTGTCTTAATTTAATGTAGAAATATTCATTACTGAGTTATTAAGAAATATAAAATGCGGACTTTTTTTGGCTTACCGTGTATATAGTGAGTAAGAATGTGAAACAAATAGGTGCAGGTAAAATAGAAATCGTACAAAACTGAAACAATTAAAGAACAAAACACATGTAATATCGGTAAACCGTAAAATTTTCAAATATACAGGGTGTCCTGCAATAGGATGTACATAGCTTCAGTACGTGTTCCTGTCCTCTTTTTAAGTTGAAAACTTCCAGTAAACATATAGCCTAAAATTAATCGCTACAAAGTTATTATTAATACAAAAATGGTGCTGAAAATGTGATTCCGTGGATGCATGTAGATTTTCTAGGGCCCAAACATGTGAATCTCTTGTGTTTGTTATTCCACCTCGGTTAAACGAGGTCTCATCCATAAAAAGAATTGTTGTGTGCAACAGCTGATTTTCCAATATCCAATGGCAGAACTGTTCACGTGTAACGTAATCATTTGGCAAAAGAGCCTGTACTATTTGTACATGATACGGATATAAGCTAAAATCGTGAATGTTTCTCCATATTTGCATTCGGTTAGTACTAATTTGGTTAGCTAGCCGCCTAACGCTAGTAGTGGGATTTCTTTCAATTCTATTGAGAATATTTTTCTTTAAATCAACGTTGCTCCTCAGTGGTAGTTCATGTTTTGATTGTGGTACTTTACCAGTTTCTCTAATAGTACGATGCACATTGCTAAAAACTCGGCTATCTGGTAATCTGCGACCAGGAAATCAGCGACGATATTCGTGAACTGCTGCACGTGCATTTCCGTCGCAAAGCCCGTAAATGTATTGCATATCGGTATATTCTTCATTAGAAAACGTTGCCATACTTATTTTATGACAGATAATAAACACAAGACTTAGCTACATCTGTTTTTAAAGCCCTCTAATGCTTCTTTTGTTTCTGATCTTTAAGCGTAACGGTAACATTCATATGTGAATAACTTTGTAATGATTAATTTTAGACCGTATGTTTATTGGAAGTTTTCAACTTAAAAAGAGGCCAGGAACACGTACTGAAGTTATGTACATTCAGTTGCGGG
Source organism: Limonius californicus (assembly GCA_014611495.1). NCBI lineage: Eukaryota > Metazoa > Arthropoda > Insecta > Coleoptera > Elateridae > Limonius > Limonius californicus. Next base: position 40,745 of record JABXWE010000514.1, on the reverse strand, counting down.
ACATCCTGTATATGTTACGCAATTCCTGGCCTCTAACTTTACGGGGATCGATTAATTTCGGCAAAAGTGCATTTTTATAAAGTCTGGTAAGTTCACGGATGTATATAGTTCGTGGGTAAGTTTAGGAATTTGGTTCTCCCACAAATCTTCATCCTTATATATAATTTGATAAAAATCAGTCTTTTGGCGTCCATACAACAAAACAACATTTATTTTTATTAGTAATGTTCAATTGACCTTGCACTGGATGCCCTAAATTGCTAAAAATTTTAAAACATTGTTTTCGGTTCGTTCTTTTGTCGTTGATATTCTTGAATTGTAAGGGTATTTGACTTCAATCCATCAGGAGATACAGCTAAAAATACATTTTTTGGGTTTACAACAAGGTTAAGGCTATATAGAAACTAGTTAAATATTGACATAGAGAAGAAAATATCTTAGTACTTATTCTAAACGTATAAATAAATTTCAAAAGAGTCTAAAGACCAAGAATTATTTAAAATGGGAAACAAAATTCGAACTCTACCTGCTATTTTAATCCCAAGAAACAGTAATCCGCTTAACTTTTCAGTTACCCATAGTTGTGAGGCTTGGTGAATCATACACGCAAACTATTATTCTTATTACAGACATTACAGTAGTTATGCAACTTTGCGTAAATCAAATAGAAATTTATTTTAGATAAACTCCAGCTAAAAACCTTCTCTGGAGTTTTTGTCCCCCGTGTTTCTACCATAGCGCCGAGGAGAAACACGTGGCAGAGAAGAGGCCAATGCCCAGTAGCAGGACAAAAAGACAGCCAATTTTGAATGTTGCAAATGCCGATTGTTACAAATAGGCGGTAACAAATGGCAGAAGAGCTGCCATCGCTAACTTTCACAGTATTGAAAATTCTGCTTTAATCCTCTGCCGAAAACGTTCAAGTTTTCCGTTGAATATTGAAGTTTTCTCTTGAATATTCAAGTTTTTTTCTAGAATATTCAAGTTTTTTCTTGAATATTCAAGTTTTTTCTTGAATATTCAAGTTTTTTCTAGAATATTCAAGTTTGTTAATTTAATCGCACAAAAGTTCCGCAAATTCGTTCAGTTTTCAACAAAACATGTTTCAGCTTCTTCATTTGTACAATAAACAACGGTGTTCGGATCCAGTCTAACTGGTTATTATCTAATTCCAGTTAGAAATATGCCCGAAAAATATTTTCTACAAGCATGCCAAATAATTAATTCAGATCTGCGTAATCAAACCATAGCTCAACATAGCAACAATAAAATCATCTGTTTATGAAAATATTTCACATTTATTCCATTCTAGTCCTACTTCTTTCAAAATCTATTTCCAAATTTTTATACTACCCTCAATATTATATATAAATATATATAATACATTTACGCGACCCCCTGAGGGGTCGGAATCCCTAATTTGAGAAGCCCTGGTTTATGGTGTCTTATTAATGAGAACATTAAGCTGTACTAGCATTCTTTCAAGAATCTGACCTCGGAATTAAAACATCTAGAATTTTCATAATGACTGAAGATTATTGATTCGGGCAGTTGACTGACAATACCGTTCCAAGAATTGTGTACTGGAAAAGTTATTATTAAACACGCTTGCATTAATCAACACTTTTTTCAAAGTATGTTTATAAAACAAAGTGACACAGAGAATGACGCATTTATTTTATCGCTTTCGTTATAATTGCAAGCATCTATTATAGACGTCTACTTGCATAGGAATACGCGGTTTCATCAAGGAAGTAGATAATATAATAACTTCCTGCAAGTTCTTCAGGGTCATAGTGGGTGAGCTACAAGGTTCTGTAAGAGTTGTATCACCCTTCCATTTAACAAATTATTAACGAGGGTTAATTTTATTTGTTTAATTAGTAAATCCTACTTATTTTTGTAGCACATTTTTTTATGGATGCATATTTAGGTTATTTAATATACAGGGTGATTCTAAACATGTGCAAAAAACTTTAACGACGTACATATATCAGAAGTTATTTAATACGTAAATCGCCCAGTATTTTTTTTTATTCGGCACCGTTACAGAGATAGGGAGTTTCAAAGTTTGTTTTACATTAATTCACTAAACTAAATAACTTTTTTTTGTTTCTTCTCCGATTTTGATATACTCTGTTGTTTTGAAAAGCTAACAGTTCAAGCTTAATTTTCAGAAATGTGCAGTTGTGTGAGAGAAATGGAAGAAATTTGACCCAGAAGTGAAATATTTGGTGTAGGGGAGATCGGGGTAAGTTGACGATATTAAGGGAAAATACATATTAAAGGTATAAAACATTTATTGCGAACATCATACATAGGAGAATAAACTATGTGACAAATATACTCAACATAAACATCAGCAATACTAACAAAACAAAACCATTTTTCTATAAATAATATAAAAACAAAAAAGTTCATTAGCGTCATCTTACCCCATACCCAGGGTAAAATGGCGAATCTAATGGGGTAAGATGACTATACACAAAAATCGCAATGGAAGTCGTCTAATTCTTCATAGGCAGTGCAAATTTCGTGCCACCATGTTAAACAGAAGGAACATTCTATCCAGGTTTCAGTAGAAGGATCTTTATATAATTCTTCACAGCCTCCACATGCATACTGAATGTCACTATTTGATATAGTGCTTTGTCCAACGCGGTGTGACGTTCCTTACGCCTATCTTTAGACTGCCCATTTTGCGTCTAGTATTTATATTTGGAAGTTGGCCAACCTGTTGAATTTTGGGCGAGTCCAAGTTTCAAATTTTGAGGGGAGATTTTTGGATACAAGACAGTTGCACATAGTTCGTTGTTCAAGCTACTACGATTGTTTTCTCTGGAGGTATTTTTGTGTCGTAGATTGAAATTAGTCGTTATGATAGGGAAGTTTATTCCATTCTAAAATCTACGCCATTTAAGAGTTTTGTGTCTTCGATTGGAAGATTAACTCAGGAAGTTTTTCCGATATTAAATACCACAGTTGAGGAAGCTAGTGTTCATGCCAGTATAAAAAGCATCTGGTGTGTTTTATTTCACGAACATTTGTCTTGTTCCATTCTTTTGGTTCTGCTTGCTAACTTTTGTATCTTAATAAAAATTAGGCACGAAGTGTGGGGTAATTAATCCGCCCATATAGAAATCGAGAGTGATAACGAGCAGGAGAATTTACGTTTCACGGAAATTCCGATCCACTTCGCCGTGCAGATATCTGGATTTACTTGACACCTGCGATTGGAGGTCACATTCTTCGCAGACCTGCGTTCGGAGATAAGAAAACTTCGTTCAAGGGAGGTGTAATTTTATATTTCTACCTAAGATTGATTTATTTATCACTGCTTCAAAATTTTGTAGCAATAATTAACCATCTATTATTATTATTCGTCGTAAATATTTGAACTTTATAATATTGGGGAAATTATATACTTTGTTATGATGTTGTAATAGTACGACAATTTTACGTGGTTTTGTTATACAGGGTACTCCAACCGTCGTGTATTATTGCGTCTTGTAGTTCATGTTGGGTCAAATTAATTATATTGTTTATTTTATCGCTCGCCTAATCGTGGAGATCTCTTCGTTAGCTATGCGTTTTTGCTTCTTAAGTTTATGAATTTATGTTGTGTAACCGATACGCAATAATTACTTAGGGTTTGTGTGAGTTGTTTTCAGCAGGGTAATTGTTTACCTCTACGTAAAATTGACTTCACTAAGATTATTTTTTTTTGTATTAAAAACTGATTCGTGAAATTATTAGTTGATTATTAAATTTTCATTTAGTGGCAATTTGTCTTTTCATTTATGACGAAAATATTTTGTATATCTGTCTAATGCGAGTACTACTACGGAAGGAAAGGTAGGTGAATGCTGGACCTGAGAATCCGACTTTTCTAATTGTTTATATCTAGGATTGTGTTAGTAATTTAGAAGTCGGTGGCGCCTATTTTTTTATTTTATTGGAACTCAGCCCATCTTCGATTGAGTTCACCGGGATGCTAACATAATCATTTTTAGTAATTCATCTACAGAGCAGTGGCGTAGTAGGAAGAGGGGTTTGGACTTTTTCGCTAATATTTATGGTATCATTTTTGTGCGAATTTATTAGGCGTCACAGCGGGTGGAGGAAAAAACCCCCCGCGAACATAAACTTCGGAAGAAAGAATACTCGAGAATGTTCCTAGTAAATTTAACGATTCTTTATTATTAGTTTATTATCTTAAAAATTGCCATTACCGGTAATGACAGTAGGTAACTTAAGAGATGAACGATAATGAGGACACGTTAATGTGGAACATTTGTTAAGGTGAACCTAATTCACAGAGCATGTTAAAAAACGTATGGTGTTGTGAAGATAGTATTTTATTATCACTCAACAATAAACACACTTAATCAAATTACAAAGAAAGGTTAAATTAACTAGAAACTTTCTCTATAGACTATAGTGTTTTTTCTTCGGAAGCTTATGTTCGCAGAGTTTTTTTTTTTTTTCGGGGATTTTGTTCCGGGGTTTTCATTTCGGGGGTTTTCATTCCGGGGGTTTTCATTCTTGGGGGTGTTTATTCCGGGGGGTGTTTATTTTCCGGGGGGTTTTTATTCCGGGGGTTTTTATTCCGGGGGTTTTTTCCTAGATTCGTCCAACGCAACTAGGGTCCGCTTGATGCCTATTACTAGATGTATTTGTGGCACTTTTGTCCACTTGAACTCTGTTCGGGTTTTACATTCTTTTTTTCCTTTGATGTTTTCTTTTTTGAACTTTTCTTCTCTTGCTTCAATTCTTCTGATTACTTTTCTCATCAGTCTGATTTTGTTTTCATTCTAATAGCGTTGTGACAGGAGCGCTACAAATGATAGATGCTTCTATCTTTTTGAGAGTAGTTACTACTCTCAAAAAGATACTACTCAGTAGTAGCTGATCGTTCTGATGTTGCTATTGGGCGTTTTTGCAAAAGACTAAAGACTGACCAAGTTAGTGTTTTTCTTCGAAAATAGATTACGTTTATTGCATTCTGCTGTTGTTCGTATTGGACTAGTAGATGCTGATTTAGATGTGTGCTGTGGAGCAGTAGCCAATTTAAGTTTCTTAGCAAAGATAGTTAATGATAGCTTATCTTCTTCATCATCGTCATCATTATCAGCATCCGATGATGACTCTACGTTCTCCATTTGTAAAATGGGTCCAATATTTGTTGAAGCTTTCCCACTTTAGATATGGTTGGAATAGCGATAGAAACTGGCATTTCATGTGGTTCGTCGCGCTCAGTGGTTATGGCAGCGGAAAAATCACTATCAAATATTAGCGAAAAAGGTTTAACCCATTTATAGCGTTTTTAATAGTTGCCGCTTTACAGTATGCGTCTCAGAACAAAGGTCCTAGATTTCTGTTTGCAATCGGATTACCAGGATGATTGACGAGAAAAGACTCGCTCGTTTGATTATAGAAGGCCTTCAGAGTGCCGAGAAGTGAGATATCGAGCGGCTACAAGCGATGTATTGTATGATGGGGATATTCTACAACCCCTATACCATTATCTTCAAAAATTAATGACGGAAAGCGAAACATGCGAGCTTGGTTATCACTTATCAACCAATAACACCGGCCCAGGCCACACTATCAGTTTTTCAGGTGGGCATCCATTCAGTAATTAGTTTCATCCTTCTTTGAGCGAAAACGAAAAATGGGGGCACATATGAACCTACACAGTTCATTGCACATACTAAAGTAACGACCCCTTTCAGCTGACACTATTTTGTTAATTCTTCGTCGTCCTTTTGGAGTGACTATTCGGGGCAGTTTGGTTGGAACAGTTGATAGCCCTGATTCGTCTGCATTATAGATACGATCTGCTGGAAAATTATACCTGGATTTAACGTCTTTTAAAATATTGAAAAACTTTCGAACTGCAACCTTATTGAATCCCCTTAGTTGAGCAACTAAGGTTGCCTCGGGATTTCTAAGGCTGAGGTTATTGGTGACATTGAAAGATTTAAACTAATCAGTCCCAGCTGCTTCTCTTTTCTTGCTGAACTTGTGCTCAATTCCATTTAGTTCAGCATATTGAAACGTCAATTTCCTAACTTGTATCGACGTCAGCCCAAGGCCTCGTCCGTTGCTATCTGTTAAATATTAAACAAAATCTTTGGTTTGTTGAACATTGTAGGTTATTTAAATCTGTCGGCGTGCTCTGTAAGCTGCATACCTTGAGGTTTAATTACCGCCTGAGTGTGTTTCGGGAATTGCATGCGTCGTTGCTCGCATTACAAGATTGAGTGCTTTCTTCTACTTCACGAATAGCCGCTATCAGTGAAACCCCCCTCCCTACGGTTCAAGTTTCAGGTTTCCGCAGTTTGTGTCTGATTAAGCCATCTCTACAGGCTTAGACCGTGTCGTCGTTGAATTAACTGTTGCCGACGTTTCGCTAACCATTCAGGTAGCAAATCGTAAACTGTAATAACGCTTTGATGATGTAATGAAAATGAACTGGTATGTTTGGTGCATTTAGTAATGTATGCCTGAATCGTTGCACGAAATTCTTGTTATTGATATTTATTGTACAGAGAAACAATACGACTTGCAAAGGTTAGCCAAAATGTCAGCAGCAGTTAATTCAACAACAACTCGATCTAAACCTTAAGGGAAGGTTTCAGTTACAAATTATATTTATAGCATTTCGGCTTGCTTACCGAATGACGAATCGTCATCTTACCTCTGTCATCTTACCTCCGTCATCTTACCTCCGCCATCTTACCTCCGTCATCTTACCCCATCTTACAACTAGTTTTTGAGGTTAAAATCAAACCGGGAGAAAAACATACAAAATTGTACTGGTAACAGGTGCTATTAATAGTAATTAATTGTGTATTATAAACGGGGCAGGATCGCGTACCTCCAAATGTATGAGGAAGCTTAAGAAAACGTAACTAATTACAACAGGCGTCATCAAAACAAATGTTAACGATTGACTGCCATAGTAGCAGCGGAGAAGAAAACGATTACACAATTTTAAAATTACGTGGTTTTCTGTAAAGGAATTAGTCTTCTTACCCCGTTCGTCACTTTAAAACATAAATTTTCGAAAAAAATTGTAAAAACCTTTTTTTGGAAAACAGAATAGCTACTAGTCCAGAAGCCGAAAAAAACTGTGGTTAACGATTTCTTTTCAAGATATACCCTAATTTACATATTTTTAAATCAGATTTTTCACTTCTGGGTCAGAGTTCATACATTTTCACACTATAGTACATTTAGAATACTAAACAGTCTACAAACAACAACAAATATATTTATAGGTTATGTTGAGCGGAAAGAAATTTTGGATGTTAATAGTCTGTCTTCACTCCATACAAAGACAAATTGGTTGATGTCACATCCAGTAGGGATGCCAGATAACATTTTGACACATAGAAAATGCTACTAGGGAACATAGATGCCTCAAAAAAATATACAGGGCGATTCTAAACTTGTGTAAAAAACTTTAACCATGTTTAGCTCGGGATAATTAATCCCTAATTCGCCTACTAAATTGTTTTCTTTAATTTGTAACCGTTACGGATGTGATGGGCTTAAATTTTTTTACATTAATTCACTAAAGTGTTAATATATTTTGTTTCTTGTCCAGTTTTGATAAAATGCATGGGCTCCAATTCTAGAAATATGTACAATTGAGTGTAAAAGTAGATGAACTCTGACCTAAAGTGAAAAATTTGTAAACTAGGTGTACGTATTGAATTTGTTATGTCTATTCGAAACGTTGTTAGATACTTATCTCTAAATATAAATTTTCGAAAATACGTAACATTTTTTTGGGAAATTAGAATTCTAGTTCAGAAAGTTAGTGACTTCGTTTTCAAGATATAGGGGAAGGTGTTGTACCTCGGACCGGTCTGTACTTCGGGTCATTCTAAATTTAGCGGTAGTGTCATAAAATGCAGCCCTTGGACAGTACCGTGACCTATGAAATCATATAACACTGCTTGTAATGAGTGGATGCTTATGCACCCAGGTCAGCCCATCACCATACATTACATAGCTGAGCTGACTGGAAAAGCGTTTCCAAAGGTTTTTACACCGTCCAATATTCTGAAGGGTTTTGAAATTGCTGGAATTTTTCCCGTCAATGAAAATATTTTTGCGGAACATGAGTTCCTAACAAGTTACGTAACTGATCGTCCTTTGAATGAAGTTCCCAGGAAACATCCCGAAGTACTACAGACTGATGTAACAATTATTAGCCCCGTTGCAATTGCCAGGACTAGTCTACAGTTGTGGAACGCAGCCTCGCTTCAATTTCACCAGAACTTTTAAGACCTTTTCCTAAAGCACCACCCCGTAATAAACTAGGAGGACGTCCAAGAAGGAAATCCCGGATTCTCGCCGACACACCCGAAAAGAAGAATTAGCAGCTTTGAAGAAGGACATTAAAGCTACTAAAAAAGTTAGCAAATAATTGGTGAAACGGGTTACAACTAACAAAAAAACAAAGAAGATAGAAGATTCCGACTCTGGCGATGAATTGCTTCCTTCGGAGGAAATCCTTGCACGAGATAAAGAATGGTGCGAAGGTGCAAATTTAGAAAAAAAATGAATGAAAATGATGCAATACATAAAGGCAATTTTGTGTTAGTGAAAGTGGCAGGAAAGAAAACTGTAAAGCACTATGTTGCAGAAATCATTAATTTTGGAAATAACAGCAATAAAATTAGGTATAGAATCAATAATTCTAACAAATTTGTTAATGATGCAACAGAATCGTATGATTTTATTCGCGACGATTTAGTTTGTAAACTTCCACCACCAAGTAGTGTAGGAGGAACAGTACGCAATTCCTCACAATTACGTTTTGATATATAAGTTTTAGTGCGTATGATGTCAAGTAGGCTAAAACTCTTTTTAATATACATAATATTATTGAAGGTTAACCAGAATTCTTTTTTTAAGTGACCCCAGGTACAACTACATGTGGACCAAGGTACATACCAGTCTGTACCTGGGTCGGTTTTCACCATTCATTTAGAATAATATTTTTTCGTTCTTGTAGATCAAAATACATGTTTTGATTAAATATATGAATAGTAAAATGTTTACTTATCAAAAAAACAAAAATGTTACCGAACGTAACATGAAAATTGACCCAAGGTACAATACCTTCCCCTATCCTAATTTACAGATTTTTACTTCTGGGTTAGATTTCATCCATTTTTCACACTTAATTGTAATCTTTCTCGAAAATCTGGAAAATAAGCTTAAACCGTACGTTTTATTAAAAACCAAGTAATTCAAAGTCAGACAAGAAACAAAGAAGTTATTTACATTTTACTGAATTGATCTACAAAAGCTTTGAAGGTCCCGAATTTGAAAAAAAAATTAATAGGTAGGTGATTTAGGAGTTAAATATCCTCTGCTATTTTTGAAGGTTTTCGCACATGATTAGAATCATTCTGTAGAGTACAGTCGTAATAAAATGAACGCTTGATGGAATCTCTTGAATTGTATTATTAACCTTCATATAAGGTGGGTAGAAAGACTTATTGTTGTCGTTAATATTATCAATAAATACACGAACGTAAAGCTTAACTGGTATTCATCATTCTTTGATGGAAATACACTAATTAGATTGAAAATCAACGGGCTGACGCCTTTTAATTGGTGAAAATGAAAATAAATAATATAAAATCTTCAAATTCACGCAGAAAATTACCATTTACAATAAAAAGGTGACACACTGGGCTGTATATGAACTACCTAGAATATTATTTGATTCTGTTAGTAATAAAAAAATTCTTTTTGAAAAATGGCTACCAACTGTTTCGCTGTGATTTCATTCACGAGCGTTTATAATGGCTTCCTGCAACTTCTCAATTGTGTGTAAACGATTTGCAGATGCAATATTTTTAAGATGTTCAAACATAAAGTGGTCTAGAGGTATTACGTTTGGTGATCACGGTGTCCCACGATGTCGGTTTAATATTCTGCATCCAAAAGTTCAACTTTGGGCCTGCTGTATGAGCTGTGACACCATTTTGCTAGAAAACCCCAAGGTGAAGTTCATCATCGTGGAGTTGATAGACAGACATTCTTAAAATAGCAGCTGGTATTTGTTATTCTCATTTAAAAAAAGGCCCATTTATTCTTCTTTTCGACATCGCAATACAAATCCCAATTTGAAGGGGATGTAATGAGCTCTCCTTATATGTATGAGGATTTTCGGCTGACAACGTACACTAATGTTGGGAGTTTACGTAGCCACTAAGATGGAACCATGCATCCTCGCTGAAAAATGTCACTTTTAGAACGATATCACTGTAGAGGTTTTCATTAAACCATGTACAGGGTGTCTCATTTTTGATGTTTTTGCAGGGTATCTCGGAAACCATGACAGATATCAAAAAACTAACTAAGCAGTCTCGGGCTCTTTTTTTGAGAAAATAACAATAGCGCAAACAGATCTTTGCTATGGCGATCGGTTAGGGAGCTACAGGGTGATTGTTAAAATTTTGCTATTTTTAAAATTGTTTTTATCTCGGTTATTATTAGGTGCGCAGAATAATTTTAAATTAGTCTTTTACATAGTTTTTCCTGCAGAATCCATTGACGTCCTCATTTGTTTACTATGGGTTACAGGAACGGAGCAATGGAATAAATTTGTGTTTTTTTAAATGGAACACCCTGTATATTTTTGCGTAATTTTTGTACTCTTCAAATTTCCTTTACAAATATATAATATACTCTATATATAATCATTATAATTAAGCTGAAAAATGATATTTTATTAACATTAACGTTCAAAATGGTAACAAATAGATGAAATGAAACTACATTAAATGTTCAAATTACAGTCCATTATTATTTATACATAGTTGACACCGTTTTCTCACGCTGTTAATTGCGTTGCGGATGTGAACCTTTGTTACAGTTGCAATGGCCGCTTCAAAATTTTCATGCAGTTGTTCTGGTGTATTATTTCTATTTAAATATAATATATTTTTCACAAATCCCCAGAAAAAGTAATCTAATGTCATATCAGCTGACCGGGCAGGCCACCTGTGTGGCCCAATGTTCACAATCCACTGCAGTCCAAAGTTTATATTCAGGCATTCTGCAATAATTCTGCCATCGTGAGATGGTGCCCCATCTTGCTGAAAGTATAGTTTTTACCTTTCCCTTAAAGGAAGATTTTCCATAAAAGGAACGATATGTGTTTCCAGAATTCTCAAGTAAGTTCTTGCATTTAAATTTTCCTCATATATTTCATCCTTTGTTATCTGCATGCTAGGCCTCCTAATTAATAATTGAAACTTAATGTTAATAAAATACCATTTTCCAGCTTAATTACAATGATTATATATAGAGTATATTATATATTCGTAAAGGAAATTTGAAGAGTACAAAAATTACGCAAAAATATACAGGGTGTTCCATTAAAAAAAAAACACAAATTTATTCCATTGCTCCGTTCCTGTAACCCATAGTAAACAAATGAGGACGTCAATGGATTCTGCAGGAAAAACTATGTAAAAGACTAATTTAAAATTATTCTGCGCACCTAATAATAAACGAGATAAAAACAATTTTAAAAATAGCCAAATTTTAACAATCACCCTGTAGCTCCCTAACCGATCGCCATAGCAAAGATCTGTTTGCGCTATTGTTATTTTCTCAAAAAAAGAGCCCGAGACTGCTTAGTTAGTTTTTTGATATCTGTCATGGTTTCCGAGATACCCTGCAAAAACATCAAAAATGAGACACCCTGTACAATTGCACAAAAAATAAGTGGAAAAGCTGCGTATTAATGTATCTACGATGGCAGTCGAAAACGCTAATTTTAGCTTATTTTGTGTCTCTTAAGTAATCCCTTAGATATGAAAGAATTCAGTTATTTAAGTAATAAAAATATAATTAATGGGAATTAATTTATCTGACGGGAACAGCTGTATTGACAATTTAAGGTTAGCTTCTATTGTATACTAAAGACAAAAAAATGTTTTTTTATCTCTCCACTCATTAAATTAAAAATATTCCATAATATACACCATGACCACATTAAACACCGTAGTTTTTATGAATATAAGCAAAGTTTGTCGAATTTGTTTGGTAGAAGCTGAAGGGATGAGGTCTGTGTATAGTAAACTGGATCAAACCGAAGTGTTAGAAGTGAATGTTTGCAGTTTATCAGAAGTGTTAGCTAGAATTACGAATTTACCTGTAAGTATTTGTAATTGTTTTATTTGGGTTACGTTTTAATTCAACGCTTCCATTGCAGGTCACTCCAAATGATGGGTTTCCCACTTTAATATGCTCAAATTGTGTATCTCTCGTTCATGGAGCGTACAAATTTAAAGTGCAGTTTGATCATTCACATACCATACTGCAGCAGTACGTAACAGAGTGTGTTAAACAAGAAATAGCAACGGATGTTGTATTTGATTACATAGGAAATTCTAATGACTTTGATTGTGATGCTAGTGTAGCCGACCAGTTTATTGATTCTATAGCAAAGTCGCAGAATGAACAGTATGGAAAGAGACAAACAAGTAGGCAGCAGATCCAAAAACGTCAGACCAACACCACTGTTGAAATACGGCAACCAAAGAAGCGGGGCAGAAAACCTAAATTAAGAATGCGAACCGAGTCTAGAGATGATATTGAAGAAGAAGATAGCAGAATTGACAAACCCTTAATGCATCCTTGCCCAGTTTGTACCAAAGAATTTCCAGCATTGGAATTACGAGAACATGCACATACTCACAAAGCTTTAAAAAAGTATCTGAGTATTCCAGTATTAGCTAAAGTCACACCTGCAGCTAAATTTTATAGAAAGTTTAATCCAGAGAAGACAATTGTTGGTTTACATAATCGAAAAGAAAAAATACATAAATGTGTGTCTTGTGGGCTTGAGTGTAGTGCTAGTTACTTGCGATTACATTTGCAAACGCATCGAAACCAAACTGAATATAAGTGCGACCAGTGCCAACGTGTTTTCAAAAAATTGAACCACTTAAATACACACAGAGTTAAACACTTAAAAGAGTGTCCGTTTAAATGTGACCAGTGTGGGAAAGGGTTTGTAATTAAGATGAACTATGAGTGTCACATGTTGACCCACAATACCAACCAAGAGTTGCCCCATGAGTGCAGCTACTGTTTAAAGCGTTTCTCGAACCCCGAGCACTTAAACCGCCATATGGTAATGCACACAGAAAATGTTAGTTATTCGGTTAAATATAAAGTCTGTAAGTGCCACCACTGCCTCAAAACGTTTAAAGATCGATCTGAATTGAAAGCTCATGAATGTGTTCCTGTCGAGCAGGCTGTAAATACTCGATTTCCCTGCAAGGTAAGTAATGGTACAACGCTTTAATGTTATTTGTTGCAATATTTCCAATACTTGATGTAGTTTTTGCTACTGAAGTGGTTTAGATATTATTCCAAAAGACAATATTTTCATTAATAAAGACAATGGTCGCAATAAACTATTGTACAGTCGATTCCGCTTCATCAGGACACATTGGGACTAGAACAATTTGGGCTAATTAAGCGGCTGTCCCAAATATGCGAAGTTCCACACAAAATTAAAGACTTTGTGTTTTTCTTAGATTTTGGTAAATTCTTAAACAAACACAAAAAGCAGAAAAATAATATGCAGCGAGCCAATGATAACGTGTGTTAAATGGCTGGCTTTTCATTTTATCCAGCAAAGTAATTTTACTTGAAAGTGTCTAGTCATTTCTTGGCATATTGGCAAGGGTTATAATTTTTTAATTAGAATTGCGAGTATGCGAGTCTATCATAGTACCATATGTCCCATAAAGCTTGGTGTAGCTGTTACTGAATATATGTTAACTCCAGCATGCTCCGTCAGGATTAACAATGTCTATGTGTGAATCTCCGGCAGTCTGCGTGTGAATCCCTGGCGCCGCGCCTGCGACAGACATATATGATGTCTGATAAACAAGATTTAAAAAAGAACACGTTTCAAGTGCTGTTATTCACTGTATTTCGTGAAGAACACATATTAAACTGTTTACAATTTTTTTTTCTTGTAATTTTAAAGTTTTGCCATTGTATTACATATTTTGATCTTAAATATTAAGTCCTGATTAAACGGATTGGTGTCCCAAATAAGCGATGTAAATTGCTGTTATTTCCTTTATTTGGTTTGTGTTCTTTAACGTTTGACCGAAATTTGCGGCTGTCCTGATAACTGGTGGCCCACTTAACCGTAATCAACTGTATTCATAAGAAAAGGACATGATGACAGGCATTTTGTGGACAGCCGAAATTTGAAATTGTTCAACCAATTCTAACGTTTTACGATTTCTTTTACAAGTACTTAATTACTTGCTGATATGCATGTAAATTATTTTCAAAAGGAGGAGAAATGTTCAAATAACGGGAAGAAACTGATTTGTCATTTCTTTTTAAACATTTTTTTGCTTTTATTTTGCATAGAAATGAAACCCATTTGTAAATGGAAAAGCAGCAATATCAGATCAAAAACTTGAAAACACGTTTATATTACCATTAAACTTTCTGTAATCATAATAAAAATTAACTTTAGATATGCAATATCGTACGTCAAATGAAATTGTTTAAATCATAGAATAATATACAAGGTGTAGCATATCATAAATTTTGAAATCTTAGTAGTTTATAAATAGCGATCAACCTGTATAGTATGACGAGTTATGTTTCAATGATTTAAGTACACAGAAGCTCAGTTTTCGCTCCAACATATTGAAGATTCGACTTCGAATGAAAGTTTTTTTTTTGTTTTCTTCATGCTCTCATGCTCATAAAGATTTCTCCACAACAATTCTCCGAGTTTGTATGTGCCAATCTTTGAAAATTCTATATAGGTAACTACAGTGCCATCATAAATTCCCTAACACCAAGAAACCAGAAACCAACTGTTTGCCATTTGAAGAGATTGGTTTTTTTGTTGGTATTTTGTGCTTGTGAATGTGTATTAATTTGCCAAGTCGTGTTTATTTGGCATTCAGTTTACCAAGTCCTTAATGTTTATGAAACTACTGTGCGCCCTGGCAGTTTTAAGAATTGCAGTTAAGCGGGTTGCCTATATGCGTAGTCACGTGGTGTTCTGGAATTTACGAATGCACGGGATATATATATATATATATATATATATATATATTTGCCACCCTTAGCAGCTGTTTGACGTCGCTTTCGATGTTGTCCTTCTCATTCTCGGACTTCTCGTTTTGCATCTTCTTTGTATCGTCCACTTTAAAAATTCCTCCTGGCACTCTGTTCTGTTCCATCCGCTCCACATGTCCCGCCCACCGCAGTCTCTGTACTGCGACTACAGATCTGGTCCTCAGCTTTACCAATCTTAAAAAGATGGTATTTTTAATGTTGTGTGGCCTGAGAATAGGCCAGTGATGGTTTTCAATTCCATCATGGTGAGGGACAAAGCAAGTTTTGCTTTATTTTGCGAAACAGTGATGAACTGTTTTGTCTGTTGTTGTCCTGGAATATTCTGCCAGTATGAGGATTTCTGTTGTTCCTCCCATAGTTTGACCGCCTGGTGTGGCTTTTCTGTATTCGACAGCAAGACTCAGGTCTAGTGAATGGCGAATGATAATAAAATGATACACAAACAATCCTGTGCCTTCACTGACATATAGAAATTGACAACAAAATTGTATGAAAATAAACACCTCACACAGCAATATCGTAAAACGAGAGTCTTTAATAAAATAAAACATGAACTTTATTAGAAATAAAAGTTAAATTAATTTATTCTCATGGTTATTAAATACTTGAGGTTGAGATAATTCGGCATTACGAAATTGAATTCCTATATTTTTATTAACTAAAGGAAGTAGGCAAGACAATTTTGAATCATTTGAATTCGTAATGAAATAATTTATTTAAATTATTAAAGGAAACTGCAAAGGAACAAACTAAATACTGGTCAATAAAATTTAGATGAATTGAAAATTTGCATGAATTTTAAAATATCCTTTCAAGAACATATTTGAATTTCTCATAAATAGACAAATCTGACCAAGCATGACATTTACTATCAAAACTAACCTAAAAATATAAACAAATTCGATAAATTATCGATAAACAAACAAATTAACATTTACACTTATGAAAACAATCTTAAACTATCCTAACATAATCACACTATCATTTATAAAACATTTTAACAGGATCTAAACACTTAAATATAGGAAAATTTCGAAATTTCTTTAAGTACATGACCTTGACATATAAACATAAACAATTCAATTATAAAAGCATTGTTCCTAACAAACTTCACATAAAAAGATGCCCTATCTAACTAATAATTCCCAACGGAATAGAAATAACTTAGCAATTTCCACACATATAAACGAAATTGTCAAAACATGTTTAAATAACACATAAATAAACAAATACAGCATTGTTGCTATGGGAAATACGACGGAAATCATCCATATCACTTGTACTACAAGTTTCCATACAAATATAGCAGAATCTAAACATTCTTTCGATGTAATTTTTACCATTTTTATAATAGTCGATGAAAATTATCTAACTTTGCAGATAAACAAATTAATACACATTCAATGTTTAAAAAAATACATCACAAAGTTGCCTTTTAAGCTAAGTCAATGGCATTCAGTACAAATTACAGCCAATTAACCACATTAATATGCCTAAATTTACAAAATTGGTCTGGACTGTCAAATTATAAACATTTACGTAGGGTTTTAGGTATCTATCACTAATGGCTTGGTTCACTGTTGTTTGCTACTCCCTTCGATTTTCTACTCTTCGCTTCCAGTTTGTAATGTCCATTTCACGTAGGCCCTCATGGACCTTTTCGTACCACCTTTTCCTCGGTCTTCCCCTTTTTCTTACTCCTATAGCTTTCATACATTTGTCGAGATACTCTTTCTAAAGGAATTCTGGAGATGTGCCCTAGACACCTGACCCATTGTGCCTTAATTACTCCAATTGTTTTCGGCTGGCCGAAGGAAATTTTTAGTTTTTCATTTGTTGTCCTTTCCCATCTGTCGCCAACTCACTTGCCATCCATTATTTTATTCAGTACTTTTCTCTCCTACACACTAAGGGATAATTGGTCAGTTTGTCGTAACGACCACACTGCACTCACGTATATGACCACCGGTCTGATCACCGATAAATTCGAACCTACGCCGCGTGTGAAACCATTTTACTCGTTAAAAGTTGTTTAGTGCGTACATATCTTGTTTCCTATCATTAGTCTTGCTGCTATTTCCTCACCAGCTCCCGGTATTTTTCAAACTGTTGTTCGTACATAATTAAAACTTTTAACTTCTTCAACTTTTATATTCTTTGAGGCTTTCGCGGTTTCTCGAACTGTCAGTATTACAATTAACTTTCGGCTTAGACCGCGTCGTTATTTGGGAACTGCACCCAGCATTTTCAGGTAAGGACCGACCTGTAGCTTGTCTGCCTTTACAAGCATTTTCTCTAGAAGAAATAGAAGAACAAATATTGCTCAAACTTCTAGAGCAAATGCTTGTAAAGGCAGATAAGCTACAGGTCGGGCCTTATCTGATAAAGCTGGGTGTAGTTCCCAAATGACGACGCGGTCTAAGCCGAAAGTAAATTGTAATATTGACAACTTTGTAATTTTTACCTGTGCTTGTTTTTACGTCTAAATAGCTGTTATTCGTGAATTCTTCATCTTCCCAAACCATGTATTTTGTTTTACATTCATTTATTTCCATATATAATATTCTTATAGTTAGTAATATCTTCGTTGCTAAGTTATAAAGCCACCAACTATTATGGTATTTTTCCTACGAGACTTTTCTATTTATCTATTAATAACTACAATCGCTATTGTCCCATTGTCCCAATGTACAGCTGCATTTGTTGGTGTGCGTGCGCGCGCGGGTGTGTAAGAATACTTAATTTTTTTATTGTACTTGATATCTGGGGTTTAATGTTTTGGGTTCCTATGTATTCTTAGTATTTAAAATGAACTATGTAAAATCTTCCATCTCTTAAGAAAAAAATGTAATAAGTATATCATTTTGTTTTCAATTAGGTATGCAACAAAGTATTCAAGAATTCCAGTGGATTATACAATCACAATCGAAATATTCATAAACTCAAAGGTGCCAAGGTTCTGTGCTCAGTTTGCGGCAATTACGTTTCGAATATTTACAACCACATGATGCGCCATACTGGAGAGAAGCCCTTCCAGTGCAACCAGTGCGGGAAGAGGTTTATCGGGAAACCTCAACTGCGCCAGCATCTGCTGGTGCATTCAGGACTGAAGCCTTTCGTATGTAGTGTTTGTGCGAAGGCTTTTAATAATTTGTACAATCTGCAAGTGCATGAACGAATTCATAAAGGCGACCGGTGCCATATTTGTCCCATTTGTAGTAAGGGATTTTTAGAGAAGTCTTATCTTAAAAAACATATGACTGTGCACACGAAATTGTAGTGAACGAGTTATATCGCACATCAAAGTGATCTGAAATGAATCGCCAAAGTGTTTTATAGTTTTGGTAACCTATACATTGCTAAAATTAATTTTGATATTATGACGTCGCCTGCGTAATTATTTGAATTGTGGCGATTCAAAGTCAATTCGACAATTAGTTTGTAATTAGCAATAAGTTTTACTGCAGTATTCTTTTATAAAATCAGCGATGGCATTTTATATCTTTGACATGTTTTATCCAATGCGATTTTTAAATTTGCGATTGGAAATCAACTTTTTTATCTGTATAAGTTTACTTTACAGTATATAGTAGCTAAAATAGAATCACATAATGTGTTGAATACAGTTATGTAGTCGATCTTGAAAAAATTTAATAAATGTGTATTGTACCACTTTTACATTCTTCTTATTGTGTTAATAATAATTTATAGTGTTCATTAGAAAAGTCAGTAGTAAGCGTTTAACCACTGAAACCGTATTTTTTTTATTTTCTTAGAAAACAATTAATGGGTACCTACTGGAAGAAAGGACGATAGCCAGTATTTTTGCGAAATAAACTACTTGTATTTTTCTGCAAATTTTGAGTAGTATTTCCTCTACACTTTTCCAAGATAAGAAAGAGTATGGTATGGTATGGTACACTGTTTACCGAATTCCATACAGATTAAAAGAGGGCAATGTCCGTGCAGTACCTAATCAGAAGCAGACAGGATAGTTTAGTAGCCCATTTTCAGTTTGTCAATATGCTGTATATATCCAATTAAGGAACCCTTACAACCCCAATATTTGCACATGTAAATATAAATACTGTAAGGGGTAATACTGCGGTTGTCCACTGCGTGATCCCCACCACATTACGAATTTGACACACGATAACCGAGTGTGAGAGCAAGGATACGGGAGCTCTGACCTGCTTTGCAGGCCTTCATGGGATGTAGAACTTCGCCATTATATAGCAATACTTATAATGCTGTTTAACAGCTTCTACTGTAACGCTCTAAAAATAAACAATTGGAACTTTCTACACCTGCTGCACCAAAGGATAAACATTTCCCGATTATGGAAATCTGTAGGTATACGTTTTAATGGTAACTCCCAAAACGCGTGAAAATGTGGTAAGAAGAAAAAAGATTATTTAGAAAATTTGTAAAACCAGAAGGTATCCCTTTGAATCAAATACAATTAAAAGTTTATGGAGTGCTAAGGTGTGCCGAAATCTACTTTATACCAAATTTATATAGGAGGAAATTCATTTAAACGAATTTCTTCCGTAGTAGAACGAGCTTTTACTGAAATTAATACACTTGAAAGATTCCGATTTTGTCTATAGTAAGTGCTACCAGGATTATGCCTTGGGTTCGATTCTCCTGGATTCCACGCAGTTTATACAAATCTTGTGCTGCAACCCACCACACACAATTTCCCAAGTCGGTTGCAACCGTGGGATCTTAATGCTAAAAGACCTCCGGAATTTCTGTCATTCGGATTCGACGTTAAACCGTAGGTCCCCGTTTCTACCTTAGGGCTGAAGAGAAACACGTAATAGATAAGAGGCCGATGAAGTGCAACCTGATGGTAATTTTAAGTTTTTAAGTTCTATCACGTACTTCTTCATCTTCCTAAATTGGATCTGATAAAGCAGACCCACAAAGAGAATTTAAATGTAAGCGATTCATAAGAAGAATTATGCAACTGTGGCAAGGCCAAGATGGGACCGACGTAGAAAACAGTATTTTGAAGGAAAAATAGAAACATGGCCATTCGCATCTACAGACCTTCTAAAAGAAACTCTATAATCATTCATAGGGAATTTCTGGAACAAACTTTATTGGATCAGTTACAAAGAAAAGTTAAAAAAATGCATATTGAGAGTTATGCTGGCTGACTGAAAAACAATCCAATACGTACAAAAGAAAATCTAAAAGTATATTTAACAGTTGGTGATGTAAATATAATAGCAGGTGTCAAGAAATAATGGAATTTAAAGGTAAATATTAACATTGAAATAGTCCCCATTCAAACATACTCGATCTAGGATTTTTCAATGCTATTCTATTTTTACATCAAATGTAGACTGATTAATCGAAGCTTCTTTTGATATAATGCAAATGAGAAAATTGGATAATTTTTCTTAACATTAGAAACATACATAGAAACGATAATGATGTTAGATGGATATAAAAATTGTTCACATGATCAACAAAATGAAGAAGAATGGTCTAGCAACTACTATCAAAATGTAACCCTGAAACTGTATTAAAGTTTTATTACGTTTGACTATATATATATACCTGGGGATTCTCTGATACTGTGACGACCCTAACTTACGGTTTTGACCTTCTTTACTTTACTTTTGGCTCGTAGTACGCTTTGTCAGTAATATAATGCCTTAATCACTATGTATTTTCGTAGAGTATGCGTAAAAACATGAACTTGGAATGTGTTGAGAATCAAATTGACCGACCATCCACGGCTAAAATGGACAGAACTGAATAGAGGGAACGGCCATGTTTCAATGGATCTTTAGAGTTTGACATGGGTGACAACAGTCAACATATACAGGGAATTTTTCTTTTTAGTATACATTACATCAAGAGATCCAAAAAAAGCTGATCCTCAGCGGGCTGTGAAATGAAAAGTCACGTCTTTACTAGACTAAAGGAATGTTTTTTTACCGACGAAGCCTGCTTTTACCTCAATGGGTATGTTAATTCACAGAATATGCGGATTTGGAGTAGCAAGAATCCACACGTTACAATTAAAGCTCCCCGTCATCCACAGAAAATAGGAGTCTGGGTTGGAATGAGACGTCGTAGGTTAGTTGGTAGGTAGTAAGTTGGGCCAATATTTTTCGAAGGTACGTTAACTGCAGCAAGGTACAGGAACGAATTATTGCAACCTTTCTTAAGTGAACTTGACGATAATGAGTTACGGGATGGTTTTCTGCAACAAGATGGCGCAACAGCTCATGCAGCTGCAGATACAATTAATTTTTTACGCGAATATTTTGATGACCGAATCATTAGTCGGAATACTGCAACACCCTGGCCCCGTCGCTCTTATGATATTACTGTTTTGGACTTTTTTCTATCGCCCTATTAGAAAAACACCATTTTTAAAACTACAGTTAATGATTTAATCGAACTGAAACTTAGAATTGAAGAAAACTGTCAAGCAATTAACAACTCGCCTCAATTATTACAAAATGTTTTTGAAGGTATGAGAAGACGAGTTCAGAAATGTTTGGAGGCAGACATTTTCAACATTTGTTGTGATCATTACATAGTTGAGGTTTATTCATTTCTTTTACTGTTGCTCAATAAAAGATTTCTGCTCCTAAAAATGACCTTTCATTATTTAATTCCAGCTAACACAACCTTACTTGAAATTGACATTATAAACATTCCTTTAGTCTAGAAAAGAGGTGACTTTTCATTCCACAGCCCGCTGAGGATCAGCTTTTTTTGGTTCTCTTGATACATGTAATTGTCTATGTATACTTTTAAGAACGCATCAAAAAGAATGTAGGTAACCAACTATACAGAAAACTAATTTTTTGAATTTCAATTTTTGTAAGAAAATCAAAAGCATGCTGTGGCCAAAACAAACAAATTCAATGTTAAAAAATAAAATTAGTCTTTATTTAGTGTCTTATTGCATTTTTTATACAACCATGTACAGTAAAGACGAAAAAATGGAAATTCTAATGTGATATCAGAATGGTAACAGCTTAAGAACTGCGAAAGACTTATTTTCAGTAAAATATTCAGAAAGACCTATTCCTTGTATTCGAACCATACAAATAATTGTTAGAAAATTTAAATCAGAGGGATGCGTAATAAATTCCTATAAAATAAGAACTAAAAGTAATCACGTTTTAGCCTAAGAAATGAAATTAATTGAATGAATGAAATTACGAGAAATAGGTTCACATTTTAACGTTTCTAAAACCTCGGTATTTATAACATTAAAAGAATTTAAATATAAATCGTACAAATTTTAATCACTAACAACTATTCGACGAAGACAAAGAAAAAAGAACAATCTTTTGTGAAACTTTCTTTAATTTGTTAAATGAACATGAGTTCATTTTAAATAAGATCGTTTTTAGTGATGAAACAACTTTCACAATAAATGGAGAAGTCAATTCACAAAATGTTCGGTATATTATAATTGCTCATCTATCCACCATCCATTATCCTGCTAATCTTATTCATTAGATATTGGTCCCGCACTAACCGCCATTTACAAAACTTAACTCACGCTCAATGCACTGGGAAAGTTAACGTATGGCTAGGAACAGTTGAAAATGAGCTTATCGGTCCATATTTTATTGATGGTAATCTCAATACAGCCAAATTTTTAGAGCTATTGAGGAACGACATCATTCCGGCAATAGAAAACTTAAACATCGATGACCCGTGGTTTCAGATGGATGGAGCCCCTCCGCATTCCACGAATGCTATAAGTCTAAACGACAGGTTTCTAGGACGTTGGGTCGGAAGATTCTGTCCCGTAGCGTGGCACCCGCGTTCTGCAGATTTGTCACCCAACGACTTCTTTACTTGGGGATACCAGAAATCAAAAATTTATACAAATATTCCAATACAAGGTATTGATGAATTAAAAGATCGCATACGTACCTAATGCAATAGCTTGACTCCAGACTTTCTTGCGAATGCTGTGCGTGCTTTTCAACACCGTTTAGGTTATTGTTTAGAAGTAGAAGGTGGCCATTTCGAATACTTGTTGTAACTGTTGTTTTTATTTTCATTTTCGTTTTCTGTTATTGATATTTAATGTTTTACAATAATAATCGTCGTTGTTGTTCAACTCATTTTGATTTACCTATTTATAAACACCGCATCGAACATAACCTTCATACTAAAATTATTTACAACTACAGTGACGTTTCTGTATGCTTCTGTTTTTGTAGTTTTCTGTATAGTTGGTTACCTACATAATAGGCGCAATTGATGAGTCCTTTTTAAAGGTATACATAGACAATTACATGTACAGTGTAAACTAAAAAGAAAAATTCCTTGTATCCTTTTCACTATCACTCTGCCTTTCGGGAGTGTTACCAACATAAATAGTAAATAAATAGACCAATCATAGATGGGAGCTGCTGTTTGACATATTAATAAAATTTTTGTTAAACAGATTTTTGGGGTTACTTACGAAAAATAAAAGAAAGGGCAGTTTTTGTTTATAGGAGAGTGGATTTTGTTTTAACACGAAGAGAGGATGTGTAGTAAGCACTAGGGTGGATTCTAGTTTTGGGCGAATTCATGGTGCTGGCTATCATATAGGTTAGATTAGGGTTAACTAAATTAAACGACAGACGGTAGTGGGATAGAGGTTACCGCGTTGGACTTCTACGCCGAAGGTTTGGGGTTTAGTTCTCAGTCCCGAACTTATAATACAAACCCAAGAAAGATATCAAACCTATATGTAAATTAAAATATATTCTCCGTTCATCGAACTTACTGAAAGCTAGCAGTGAATTATCACAAATAAATGACTGTCAACCTCTCTGTGTTTCGTTCTCCGTTCCTCAACTACTAGCTTCACGAACCAGAGCCATCTTAAACATGGTAGGTGTTAGCTTAGGTCCTCCGAGGAAAGGTGTTTAGTGAAAGGTAGTCACAATGCAGCACTTGCATTGCAGTTCCCGTCAAGCTCAGTTAGAAAATAAAAAATAGTTGGAAAAAATGCTTGTGAATCAGAAAAATACATCTCTTCCGTTCAGGAAAAGGAACTTGAGCTGTCGGATTTATTATATTCAGGTAGGTACAATTTGTTTTAAATTCTAATTTTTTCCAGAGATATTACCAAGACGAAAAGCAAAATACAAACATTAAATTGATTTGTAAACATGTCTATCAGAAGCAAATAAGTATTTTGACAATTCACGTCGTGAATAAGTGTTGCTAATGTAGATTTCTTTACGGAAACAGAAAGTAAATATTTTAGTTTGCCTGGAAAGTGTTATTGCAAATGGTTTGGTATGTGTGGTTATTTTCTGACTTTGTGTCTTATTTACGTGTAGATGCAAGTTCACATCAGAAAATAAAAGAAA
This sequence comes from Limonius californicus, assembly GCA_014611495.1. Lineage (NCBI taxonomy): Eukaryota > Metazoa > Arthropoda > Insecta > Coleoptera > Elateridae > Limonius > Limonius californicus. Next base: position 16,212 of record JABXWE010000514.1, on the reverse strand, counting down.
AAATTGATTAAAAATGAGATAGACTGCAGAGAAAGGCAGATTGTTGTCATTTAAACACTTATGAAACCAGTGCGGTTCAGTGGTTAGAGCACTGGTTTCCGGTGTAGAATGTCTGGAGTTCAAATTCCAGATTCGTTGCTTGGCGAATGGACTACCCAGTCGCTTTCAATAATTGAGTACCTGCGTTCGAATGAACAAGGGGCAACAATGCGGTTGTCCAATGCATGATGCCCGCTACATTACCACCTGTCCTGAACTTGGCATGAGAGAAAAGGGCGTGAGAGCAAAGGCACGGGAGCTCTGATCTTCCGTTTTGCAGGCCAAACTTTTTCATGTGGTGTAGTGTCCCATCGTTATTATATAAAACTATACAGTGTCCAGCACGCTTATAGAAGATGCAAATAGTATATTCCAACCGTAAACATGTTTGCCGAGGCATATAAATAACCTCAGTTCCAATTATCAACCAAGAAAATACATTCACTGCTGTTTTTAGGCTCACTGAACTTTTTGAATTTGTATTTTTAAATCAAAACTCTCATGTTGCATACACTCGCAAATATACACTTCCTTGCCAAATTGAAAAGTTAAGAAGTCGTCAAAGAATCACGCTAGCAGTGGCGGCTTGCGGGTAAAAAAATAGGTGAAGTGCTATTATAATAACCCTATTAATAACAAATAGAAAAAATATAATTCAGTGTCAACTTACCTAGTTTTTGTAGACCAAGTCTATCCTTATATGTCCTTGAATGCAGCAAAATTATTTATTATGTCTTCGTAAAATGGTTGATTTTTTTATTAATTCTAATAAGATGTTACGGACCAATCGAGCTTTTCCGACGACCCGTAACCAGATAGATGGAAAACGGCTTACAGAATAGCTCAGAGGAGTAGGGGGAGTTCGTGAAAATCGCTTACGGGAGGAAATCTTTAGCTGTGTACAGGGTACGTCAAAATTTGTGGGCGCCACCTTCCAAGTTCAGCTGATTGTAGGTCCTCGTGGAAGGCCGAGAAGCGAACAGGTTACGGGAATGGAACTCACCTTTATTGTGCCTCCTCTTATATATTTAAGCTTGCAAAATTCGTACACAAAGAAATACAGAGTACACAAAAATAAAAGAGGCAGTAAATTTTAAAACACATATAATGAAATTATTGAAATGGCGATACAAAAAGAAAAGACAGGAAATGGCAACTTTATGGTTTTACAAATAATATTTGAACGTCCAAAAAAAAACAAAACTCGCCGCCGTTGACGCACGATATTTAGGATATTTCAATATATCTGTGTGGCCAATGGCGTAGAGTTTACAGGAAAAATACAGTATTAATATCTTTTTACAATTAACAATAAACAAATGGCGACTGAAGATCGCTTTTAGGTTGCATAAAACAAGTTCAATCACGTGGAATTTTGCATGTTTGCGCGAGAAAAAAAAGGGTTCTTTTACACTGCAGAAAAAAACTGGTTCTTTACCTTGAATTCCGGTGGTGGCACAATTCCGGGGGGGGGGTTGATTTCCAGATGCAGGTACAGTCGAGAAAGGGGGTATTTTCCGGTCCGGGAAAAAGGTAGAAGGCCTCAGGAAACTAGGTGGACGAAACGTTGGTAGGTTCGCTCCTGCTGGGGAAGCAGATTATTCCCAACAGGATCAGTTGAATTATTTCCAACGGGGACAGTCGACGTTGAGGACAACAGGAATTTCAAACGCTTGTATCACCAACAGACCCAACGATCACATTTTCACGGGTTCAAACGCTTTTAACCGAATGAATCGAAGAAAAAAACAATCACACTTGATTGTTCTGTAACCAGGCTACACTGTTAAAACTTTTTAGATCCGACCTCGTCGAAATGATACTAATTGCCTAAAGCAATATTCGGTACGATAAACTCAATTTAACAGGTGCCGCGAAAAAAAAAACCGCTCTCCATGAACATTCGTCTCGGACCCAAGCTTGCTGCCTACTTTATTTTTGTAACGGCCCTTCCCCGAAGATGGTGTCACGCCTATTTTAAATTTGGTAAAATAATCGATGAAGTGTAAAAACCCTCTCGATGCTACGCCCATGCTCCAGTAGGAAATTAATAACTTGACAATGTTAGTATCCCGGGAAACCCAATCGAAGATGGAGTGGATTCTAAACAAATATATAATAGGCGCCACCGACTTATACATTTACTAACATCGTCCGAGGTGTAATATGGGAAGTCGGACCCTCTAGATGGCTAATCATCTACCTTATTTCCGTAGCTCTTCTTATGTAAACTTAGCCTGTATAAATCGTCAATAATGAAAAGACAGGTTGCAAACAAATCTCGTTAATTTGAGAATAACCCAACACACCAGTACAATACATAAAGTCCCAATTTTACGCAGAAAAGAATTAATTAAATAAACTTCGGGCGACACTCAAACAAATGAAGGGCAGTAATTGCGCTTATTTGTACATCAAAATCTTAGGTAATTAACGCAAAATCACGTTCGAGAGGCCTCGCGAAGCGAAATCACGCGGACAAAACCGACCAATTCCAACTGAAAACTACAGAAACGCAATGTCGTGCCACTCTCGGAGTACCCTATACATAAACACGTAAAATTGTTCCTCAATACAATAAATTAAAAGTTTAATAATAATTAAAGTATATGTACGCTTCATTAGTTCCCCAACATTACAAACCCCTGTTACAATCACGTCAACGAAAATTGTTTATATAATAAAATAAAACAATCATAAATTTACAAATGTTCCGTCCTCAAAAATATTAGCGTGAAATAATGTTAATTAACTTCCTTGTTGCAAGTGTGCTGTCTATCTCTGCAAGCAGGTTTCACGATGTTATCATCAACGCCAGTGCTTGGAGCGGTTGAGGGAAAAAACTATGCCTGTGGTCTTAGTGGACCTTATCAGCAGACCTTCCACCGAAGTGTATTTCGCCAGTGGCTGGTAAACTGGCAAAAAAAAAGAAGTCTCAGCTTGATCGGAATACTACTAGATTGGAATTACTAATTCCTGGAGTTTTGATTTCCACAACCCCTCCTGTGCCGTGATGTTTCAAATCGGAAATCTATTTTCCAAATCGCGAACGATTTATTACAATAATAACACACGTTGCACGTATATGTCCGATCAACTTCAATCCTCAATCGTCGTCGTTCCTCGACTTCGTAGAAAATTTTTGTCTCCCCCTCAATTTTTCGAAACTCCACTAATATGCGCATAAATCTACCTTGTCTTCCGAAATGTAAAATGCAAAATGGGTTGCTTCCAACCAGGCGCGGAATTCGTTACAATGGAATTGGGGAAGGTCCGGAGCCATTAAAGGTGGAAGGCTGACTGACTGTAACAACGCAACACGACCCTTCATTCCTCCAAAGAAATTACGAAATGTGATGTAATGCTCCAGTCTAGAATAAGGGACACGTGAGTTCTCGGAAGCGTGTTAAGGTCAAGCGCGAGAAAACAACATTCGGCAATTATGAGCCTACAAAAGGGAACTGTCAACATAACTCAAACTTAGAAAGACGCAACAAAATAGCGAAACGGTAACCCAAAATAAGACTGCAATTAAAACAACGTTTGTAATTCTTATGATGCGGCAATCAAATTAAGAAATTAATTCATATAGAGAACATAACAAAGAGTTCTTTTTGAATTGAAATATTTGCCAAAGAAGAAAGCCTATCTTGAGACACTGCATTTCTTAAGTACGATTTTATTCGTTTAAGGCAAGAAAAACTTCTTTCCACTGATGCACTTGTCGACGGAATAGTTAATATGAGGCAAAACAATTTGTAGGCTTCGGTAAAAATTTCTTTGTTCTCGTTGAGTAATTCTTGGGGCCTGTAGATTGCGGTAACTTTCATCGGCATAAAGAAGATTTAATTCCTTTTTAAGATACAGACTTTTGTAAATATAAAACACGAATCATATTGTTCGAATTTCCGATTTCGTAGTATCAGCCAAAGACATGAATTGTAACTTATCGCAGTCCTGAAACCCTACTTCCATTTCTTCCAATACTTCATAAAACTAAATTCTATTATTTTTTCTAATGTCATGTTTTGTAAGGCTAGACTATTCTCGCTTAGAAATATCAATTTGTGTTATTTCTATTTCGTTAGTTTTTTCGAAGAGTGCATCAAAGAAATCGTCATTCCGTTTCCTCTTTAATAGTTCAATAGTTTTATTTATTTTTGTAACACAAAAATTAATATCCAATGATTTCTTTTGGAGAACATCAAATAATACGTCAGTGAGAGAGAAAATATCATTAAATACTACAGCTAAAAATGTGATTTCAAAATTGTTGACATCGTTTAAAAACCGACGGTCAAACCCGAACATGCAGTTCAGCGGCTGGTCGCGAGTGAACTCTTCGCTTGCGCGATTCACCGTGAACCAATTCCAGATAGTGACGTAGGCGTTACCGTGGCAACGGAGGTATACGTGCAGAGATAAAATACGTTTGAGGCTGACTCTTCACTACAATTATACGAGTGTCGTAGGTAAGATTTTTTATGGTCAGTGTTCACGCTCGGTGAACTGCATTTAAGATTTAAATTTTAAATAAAAGGGGACTAGAAAAAATGTTATGTATTTGTTTACACTAAGCTCATTGTATCTACGACTACGTATGCCATAAATGAGGTAATAGGTGTAATGCCGATAAATAATTTGTTATGTAATTTAAATAAATATTCGCAATTAAATGAAAATTTTAGGCGAAGAGGCACTTCACCTACTACACTTGGCGAGCGGCCACTGCTTGCTAGTACTTCTAAAACTTACGTTTGAAATTAATAAAATCATACACAATGTTTAATAAAAACGCCAATAGTTTAGTGTGTTGAACTTACTGAAAATTAGACAGTCTATCAGATTTCATTTAATAAACGGTATTTTATTTGCAGGTAACTGGAATATACATGACAAAGCTACGATTTCATACTGATTGTCTATAACAAAGTTGTCTTATTCATACTCCACTCTGAACATTGTTGACGTCTCTCCGGTTGACAAGATTACACCATCATACTTTTTTAAATATCAATCAATTATTTACTTAAGTAAATTCTGTTATCTCACAAATTACAAACATGTTAATTCCATATTAGTGAATATATGGCGTACACATCAATAATAACAAAACTGTTAGACGTATGCTTCCTCACAATGTATATATTTGTTTTACAAAATTAGAAACATTAAGGAATATTTAAATTTGCTAAATTAATATTACTATTAAAGGTTTGTATTTCAACTTATGTTTAACGTTGCACAGCGAGTGAGTTGATACAATTTATACACACAATAAATAGGCACTTATTCCCTAAAAATGTATTGCCCATTTAATACCTTATCCTGCGATTTCTGTGAACTTTTATGATCTGTTGATGTCGAACTGAATGATTATAATCAAATAGGTTGTTACAGCCCCAACAATCTGAAACAGATAAGAGTCGTGCTTTATAAAGTAATTGTCTAAATAACATCTTCAGTAAGATAACATTTCAGTGTTCGTTGGGGGTTTTCTAAAATCTAAATTCTAAACGGTCATCAAATAAGGGGGAAATATATACTTACTGAATGAATGAGGGTATAATCAAGGACAAAAAAACCTGCGGCGCTGAATTTTAAATTTTGGTGTAAAACCTGAAGCGAAAAGAAGTTGATCTGTAAGTTGAACATAGAGTAGATACATGTATCAGCTTTCCATAAAATAATTACATTAGATTCTTACCTTGTCTTTCAAGACACTGTTTACGTCCCACAATTTATGCAGGTATATTCCAGTATCTCTAGCCTAAAACAATTAGTAGAGAAAATTGCATTTATCAGATATAGCAAATTTGAACGTCCTTGGAGTGGTCTTATTTTTAACGGACACGCGCAATTAAATATGTAGAACTATTCTTTTTTATTATATTGCTGCTTGATTTTTGGCAGTTTTCATCAATTAATATAACAAACAAATTTACAAACATGATATGACGCCAAACGCATTTTTTTCATTGAAGGCCTCATCTATTTTATTTTAGATGATGTGCCTTGAATTAAGTGGGCCAAAATAGGTTAGTTTTTTTGTAGAATTATTTCAACGAATCAGGTAACGCACGTCATCGACACGTTATCAACGATGGCTTCGCGATAAAACAATAGAAGATGTAATTACTGAATACTGCAATCGGGCAAATTGTTATTTTATTTTTGTGAAATTAGACAACCAAATATAATCATAAAGTCTATAAATTTTGATAAATAATAAAGAAATCGGGCTATACATCATTTTTGTAAGGTTGGTAACACTTTGGGCACGTTTATATGCTACTTAAGTAAAGTTATGACAGACGTGTTTACGTTTGGTTCGGCACATTACAAAAGTAGGGTTACACAATTTTTAAATCGTTTTATTCTTTATGTAGACATCCAAAGTCGTGACGTCGTGAAATATTTTGACGACGTGCATTACCTGAGTCGTCATAAGGACTTTAGTTGTATTTTTTCATTATGAACTGATTTTATTCAGTTTGGACATACTTTGTAGGTTTCATGAATTCCTGCAAAATTTACATTTATTCTATATAAGTATATTAAATACAGGGCGCTCTTCTGGAAATACGATGGGTATTTTTTAAATAAAGTCCGTTTGTGAATGAGAGAGCGTGCTTTGCGCCCGTTTAGACGCCATTTGCAGCCGTATCGTCTGTGTGCTGAGCTGTAAAAATTTATAATGTTTAAGAAAATTGAGTCGCCCGCCGACTGTGAGACACGATTTGTAATTCGATTCTTGAGTACAAGAAACTTGGCAGCAGCGGAAATTCACCTTCAGATTTGTGAAGTTTACGGTGATAATGCTATCGGTGACAGTAAAGTTCGAAAGTGGGTGAGAATGCTCAAGGACGGGCGGGTTAATGTGCATGATGAAACACGCCCTGGCCGACGTTCTCTGATTTCTGAAGATTTGGTTCGTGATGTGGACAACAAAATTCGAGAGGACCGACGATTCACGATTTCAAAGTTATCAATTGAATTTCCACAGGTTTCAAGGTCAGTTTTGTACACCATTGTTTTGGAGAAACTGAATTATCGAAAATTGTGTTCTCGGTGGGTTCCAAGACTGCTTTCTGACGATCACAAATCAAAAAGATTGGGCTGTGCTTTATCGTTTTTGACTCGATACAATCAGGAAGGAGATGAATTGTTAGACCACATCGTTACAGGGGATGAGACTTGGGTGTCTCACATGACTCCTGAGACAAGCAACAGTCAATGGAATGGCGACATACATCGTCGCCAATCAGAGTGAAAGCCAAACAGACAATTTCAGCAAGAAAGATCATGGCAACTGTCTTTTGGGACAGGAAAGGGATTTTTGTTAGTGGATTTTATGCCGTGAGGCACACCACTCAATTCTCATGCGTATTGTGTGACTTTGAGAAAACACCGGCGTGCCGTACAAAACAAGCGGCGTGGCCTACTGTCTTCCGGTGTGATGTTACTCCATGACAATGCAAGGTCCCATGTTTCTGCACAAACACAAAGTCTATCAGGTCTTTTGGATGGGAACAACTTACAGTCCACACCTTGCACCCAGTGATTTTCACTTGTTTCGGTACTTAAAGGAGTTGCTTGCTGGTCAACGGTTCAACGACGACGAAGAAGTGAAACCTGCAGTCATGGATTGGGCTTCTCCACGGGCGGCAGATTTCTTTGACGTCGGAATTCAAAAACTTGTTGAGCGATATGACAAATGTTTGAACAAAAATGGAAATTATGTAGAATATAGAAAAAAATATATTTTAATAATATTTATAGCATTTTTTTTTAAAACGGACCTTATTTAAAAAATATCCCTCGTATGTTTGGAGGTACCTTCGTGAAAGTGGAAACGTTAATATGGTTTTATATACATAGAAACGTTCAGAATTTTGTTATTGTACATACATACATACATACATATATCTACAGTATTCGTGCTTTTACTTATTTCAGTGAAATTCTCATTGTGAAGCCCGATTTTGAAACAATGTACCACAGATATTATTCATTTAGAGATGGTGGAGCTTTAATAAGAATTATACTAATTAATCAAATCTTTTTTCCTACTTTTGCTGTATAAAAGTCTGTACCTTTGAGGCCGTGTTTTCAGAAATGCTGGCGATCATAAAAATCTTTGAAGAATGCAAAAACAAGTAGATGCCGATGAGGGTGTAAGTAATAGTATTGCCTGAATAAGGATCCTGCACTGTCTTGTAAGTATTTATCAACTGTGTTGTAATCATGATAAACCTTGCACAGATGGAGCACAGCAGCTGCACTCCGTAGGTACGATTTACAAGCTTGGCTGTATCGAACAACTTCACATGAATTTTTCCCAGCGCCGTGACGAGATTTTCCGGCGACAAATAGCCACTTTTATCGAAATTGTTGGTTTTGAATTGCGCCCAGCCTCTAGTTAAGGCTGGAGACAAACTGAAGTCTCCGGGAACGTTCTTCTGCAGTCCCATCGCTCGCACCTGTCTGTTCAACCATATATATCTCTGACGCAGCAGCAACAGCATATCAACATACTGAAATAACATAATCGTGTTGATGTAATCAACAACGTTAAACACGTTGTACACAAAAATGTAATATGCTTTCGCAGCAAATGGTTGGAGAATAAGTTTAGAGCAGAAGACGCATGAGATGCCGAAAATTTGAAAATACGCAAATTTTTGTGCATTTTTGTATGTTATTTTTATTCCAATGTCTGTCATGTCGCGATCGATGTCAATGATGTTTTCAACAGCTCTAATAAGAAGCTTTTGATTAGTCACTGCCAATGTTAAGACGATGCTGGTGACAACGGCGCCAAAGTACAGTTCACAGCGCAGGGCAAGCCAACCGATGTTGATGGTGGCGTTGGGGTCATGGACCAATACAGCAACATATCTAGAAGATAAAATTTTGAGACAGGCTTCAGTTGCAGTAGATACCTACCTAGAAGATGGAAGGGGCCTATCAGTGCATTATTAAATATAATAATTTTATATAACAGGTAGGCAACATTACTTCTTAAATCTATCTGTGATATGAAGTTTCAGGCTTCCGAGGTTTGTGTCCAATGGAGTCATATGTTCGGGCTTAGACCGCGTCGTGGAATTGAATGATGCTGACGTATCGCTAAACATTGCAGCGTAATGTTACGCTTTGATAATGCTACCTGCAATGGTTAGCGAAATGTCAGCATCATTTAATTCAACGACGACGCGGTCAAAGCCCGAAGAGATGACTTCTTATTTGTGATACGTAAAATATAATTATACATATCATAAACACAATTTCACATATTAAAGAATGCATAATACATAATAGAATTTAATTAAATAATGTTTTTTTATTGTTTACATGTGTGCTCTATACAAAGTGTTTAAAAATATATATCAATACTCACCCTCGACACCGTAAGGTAAAAGAGGGCACCGATGAAGTAAGTAAGTAAGATATCAATACTCACCAGGGCTTGATAAAGTACTGAAAATAAAGCAACACCCAGAAAAATGTAACTGCGCTAAACACTTATTAGAACACAATCATGCATTGGCATCAAATAATATAATAACATTTTTACATTTCTGTGATGATAAACGTAAATTGGATATACTGGAGGCTTTTCAAATTTACAAACACGCTTTAACAAATACACCTTCAATGAATGAGCAAATTGAGCTAATAAATTCCCTGCTATTGGAAGTTTTGGAATAGAAGACCTGAGCCAAGTCCGAAATCAACATCCAGTGTGCTGTTACCTTAGCTACAACAAATGTTTACAATATTAAATGCTTTTGATAATGCCATTTTGTATGTCGAAATACGTATCAAGCAACAATAAATACCTGTTGAAATTGCCTATTATTATTATGTATTATTAAAATATAAGTATGAATTTCAACGAAGTAAGGCAGCAAATAATTAACAAATAATAAAACTACCAATTGATATATAAACAAAAAACTAAAATAATAAAAGCATAATATAAAATAAGAACGGTATGGAGCAAACAATAACCTATAATAAAATAATTATCAATATAAGTAATATAAATAAATGGTAAATAAACTTCCGTTTTCGAGCTTTAACTAAAGCAAATTTAGTTATAAGCTCATCAAAATCTATTTCCCGCAGCATTGTCCTTTCGGTTGTCATTAGACAAAGAGCATCTACCCCTCAAACAATTCATTATCTATTTATTTAATGAGCGTTGGAGTTGTTGGCTGGGATATACCACAAAATCTATATCGCGGGGAACCCCTGAATCTGAGTCCCGGAAATTCCCCTTTTCAGTCTTAATTAATTTCGTTCACACAGTCGGTCGACGGTTAGTATTTGGTCATATTGATAAAAGGTTGTAAAGTAGAAAAATACAAAATCATTTCAATAAATCAATTGATTATAACTTTTATATAAATTATTAATATTATTTATTTCTAATTACATTTTTGTTACTTCGCTAAACATATTTTATACTATTAAAAGCGTTCGGGCCCCTTCAGCAGTCGGGCCCTGAAGCATTTTGTCATCTGCTCCCGACTTAATTCCGCAATGCACCTACATAAAATCGAAGCTCGTGAATGGATACCGAGGACATATACAGGGTGTCCCTAAATTGCCTTAAAAGCATCAGGTAAACTTTTTCTACAACCGATATAGACCTTAAAATTGCAAACAGGAACTTCCTATCGGGCTTAGTTTCTTCATAAGAGCCAGTTAAAGAATCTGAAACTTAGCAACACTGTTGAAGCTACTCTCTCTCTCTCTCTCTCTCTCTCTCTGTGAGAGCTAGGGTCCATTCAGGACCTTGGCTTCCGCTACTATTTCCTTCCATCTTGATCTATTCTCTGCTTCCCTCCTCCATCTTCTTATTCCTAGTGTTGTTAGGTCTTCTTCGACGTCTTCGAGCCATCGTTTTCTGGATCTTCCTCTTCTTCTTCTGTCTTCTGGTCTTCCTTCCATCGCTTTCCTTGGTGGTCTATGTGGTTCCATTCGCCTGATATGTCCTAGCCATCTCAGGCGTTGCATTTTAATAAACGCAACCAGATCTAATTCTTGGTACAGTTCCCTAAGCCCGGTCTTTGTTCTAATTCTCCAATTTCCTAGAACGTTGACTGGTCCATATATTTTTTGCAGTACTTTTCGTTCCCATATATTTAGTGTTCTTTGATCGTTTATTGTAAGTACCCAGGTTTCACTAGCGTAGGTCACTACAGGTCGTATTATAGTTGTGTATATTTTATTCTTTAGGTTTCGTGGAATGTTTCTCGATCTTAGTATGCCCTGTAGTGCAAAATAACTTCTATTACCCGCCATTAGTCTAGATCTTATTTCTTTGCTTATTTCGTTTTGTTCTGTTATTGTGCTTCCAAGGTATTTGAAGCTGTTTGTTCTTTCGAATATGTGATCTTGGGTTTGCAGGTGATCTTCTTGTTGTCTCCTTAGGTTTCTTGTGTTTACCATATATTTGGTTTTTGCGTCATTTATTGTTAGGCTTAGTGATTTGCACGCCACCTTAAGTTCTTCAACCGTAGATTGGATTATTTCTTTTGTCCTACCAACTAGGGCGATATCATCTGCATATCTTGTTGTGCAAAACCTGCACTATTCTCTGTGGCCTTTGTAATTGTGTCTTTTATTTTCCTCCATTTATCTTCTATGTCTCTATTGTTTTCTGTTTCTTCTTCTTCTCCTGACGCTAATTTATTTCCACATATGAGCCAGTTAAAGAATCTGAAACTTGGCAACACTGTTGAAGCTACTTAGAAAAAACTAAAATCAGTAGGCCAACAGTTGAAATGTTTAAAGTAAAAATTAGGATACAATGTTTTGTAAAAAAATATCTTATTTCACAGAACATGTTCAAAATTTCTGCCACCAACTTCACGGCATTTGACTGCCCTAGTAACGGTGGCCTGTTGGACACGCTGGAGCATTGCTTTATTAACGGTTGCTGCTGCTTCACGAATACGAAGTACTAGCTCTTCTTCATTTTCAATTGGCGTCACATACACCAAGTTTTTTAAATGGCCCCACAAGAAGAAATTCAGTGGTGTTAAATCTGGGCTTCTTGGAGGCCAGACCACTGTACTTCCGCGACCGATCCATTTTCTTAGATAAACTTCCCTAAGCCAGTTTCTCGTTCTAGCCGCGTAATGGGATGGCGCCCCATCTAACTGCATCCACATATGGTGGCGAACCAATAAAGTGATATCTTCTAATAATGTTGGGAGTTCGTCGTTCAGAAAATTCAAGTAATTGTTAGCATTCAATCGCTGAGGTAGTACAAAAAAACCTACCAATTTGTTATCTACGATTCCTGCCCATACATTGACCGAAAACCTAACTTGATAATTTCCTTCATGCATGGCGTGGGATTTTCATGGGCCTAAATATGTTGATTGTGGAAGTCAAAAATGCCATTTCGTGTGGCTTCATCTGTCCATAGAATATTATTTACAAGTCTTGGGTTACTTCTATGTTGTTGTAACAACCAGTTGCAGAAGGTAATGCGTTTTTCATAATCTTCCTCTAATAAATGTTGCACCCTGACTTTATGGTAGGGATAAAGGCCATCATCCTTTATGATCTTGTGAACAGTGGTTTTTGATGCACCAACAACTCTAAAAACAGCACGCACACTAATACTTGGCTCTTCAATTACCAGATCAAGAACCTCCTCTTCTAAGTTATTGTCTCTAATAGTTTTTGGTCGACCTCTATCCCATATTTTGAATAGGAAGAATATTTCCAGTTTCTCGAAATCTGTGATTTGCAGCTCAAATTACTACGTGGCTTGGATGTCTTCTATTAGGAAAACGCTGAGCAGCCTCATAGCAGTTTCCCTCACATTCCGCAAGAATCCAAATCATATCCATGTACTCGTTTATAGCATACGCCATAATGATGGTCAAGACACAAGTGAACTCAATAACACGAATTAAAGGCGAATTTAATACAGAATTCGTAATGTCAATTCAAAATTGATTTACTTGACGCAAGTATCAAAACGCAAACTACAGATTTTTGAAATTTTTATCACAGTATATTGTCAAATTGTACTTTTACCAAAAGTATGATTTTTAACAGTACCTACTATAAAACGAAGAACTAAATTGTTAATTCAATATTAATTAGCGGTTTTGAATTAATTTAAGTTTCCTCATTAAGCAAATACATGTTTTACTTAATTTCTTATAAGCATTTGACTAAAATTCTGCACTAAAGGCTTTAACATCATCGTACAAGAAAACTAAGCTGCGGAGCAAATTTTTTCTTGCAGTTTTGTCTTAAGAATTCTTAAAGGAAAAAGTTTACCTGAAGCTTTTAAGGCAATGTAGGGACACCCGTATAAGACGAATAGTTTCCATATTTTAAAAATATAATACTTTGATAATGGCACGTATAATTTTACATAATTGAGTACTCCGATACAGTACAGGGTGGCCCACCGAAAACGAAATGATCGTGTTTTCGTACATTTGGAATCTTGATGAATTTGCTTAGTAGTGTTTTAATGTTTAGATTTCGAGCATCAATTCCCGCGGAAATGCTGTCCAAAGTTTCAGGGTAGTAAATGTTCTGGAGCATTTATGGAATGAATAGACGGTATTCGTTGACCATACGCTGGCGTAAACATTTGAATGTTTTTTACGTCAGCGTCACGCCGTATTTCGTAGTTGTCGTTTTTTTCTTCGAACATTTAAAATAGTTTACTGGAGTTCAGAAAGAGTTGAAATAATTGCGTTTTTCTTCGGAAACAATGAATGTGCCAGTAGAAGCGCCAAATTGTTCAACCATGCAGTAACATGCAGATAAGCATATGAATGGAAAGTGTGTCTGGGAGTTAATTACAAAATTTCGGCAGACTTGGTCTGTCGCAAATGAAAAGCGAAATACTGAAAATCCGGTAAGAAATAAAGCGGTGGAAATCGCGGTTCTGGTCCACGTTGTTGTTGATCCTACGTTGAGTACAGAGCAAATGGCTATTGTATAGGGTACTAATTGAACCAGTATTCAACGAATTTTAAAACGCCACAAGTATTATCCCTACAAGAATTATTTGCTACAAGAACTCAATGAAGACGACTTTGACCGCCGTTTGCAACTTTGTGAGATTATAACTGAACGGGCGATGAATAATCTAAACTTTCTTATTAACGTCTGTTTTTCCGACGAATGCACTTTTTTTTATAAATGGTACAGTAAATCGTCATAATTGTGAGAAAATCACCCCAATGTTGCGGTTAAAGAGAGGTGAACGACGTGTTCGGGCATTTTTCGAAGAATTAAGGTTTAGCGACACAATATACGCCTGTCCCGTTTTGGCAGAAGTACCGTGTACAAATCTGATGATCCTGGACCTAGGATTGAACCCAGGTCCTTCAGCACACTAACCGCTGCGCTACGGCCGCGTCAATATATATATATATATATATACACACAGGGTGTATCAGAAATAGGTACAAATATTAAATCCGATGGTAGATTACAATATATACAAACTAGAAAAAACATTTCTTTGGCAATGGGACCCTTAAGATATGAGAAAATAATAATTGAAAATTTGACCCAAAATTGTTTAAGTACCGCAGGATAATAACAAAAATTTGAGTTCAAAGACATGTTATGCAAAGGAGAGTAAGATAGAAGTGCATAAAAATTTCTTATCACCTGCCACAAACCAATACTGTTAGGTAGGTCAGTAATTTCTATTCAGTCTATTGTTGAAGCTGGCAAGCAGTGTTTCTACCAAAATGGAAAATTTTACGAACATTGAACTTACTGATGTTGTTCTTATTTACGGGGAAACTCAAGGAAACGCTCTAAGGGCAAGGCAAGTGTACTTAGAGCGATATCCTCAGCGCCGCATTCCAAACAGCCGTACATTTACTAGAACAATCCAACATTTACGGGATTATGGCACGTATCAACCACAAAACCATCATCGTGGTCGTCCAAGAGCAGAAAGGGTTGTTAATGTAGAACAGCATGTCTTGGAATTAGTGGAGGAAAGTCCTAGTGTTAGCACTAGAAGACTTGCGTTACAAACTGGCGTTTCCCATTATACTGTTTGGTGGATTTTGCGGAATCAAGGACTACACCCTTACCAGGTTCAATGCGTTCCAGGTTTGCAACCAGCGGATTATGTACGTAGGCACGATTTTTGTGAACGGCTTCTTCAATAGTGCAACAACCAACTAAATTTCCTGTTCAATTTGTTATCTACTGACGAGGCAGGATTTATGCAAGAATGTCCGTAATACCCACATTTGATCAGATGACAATCCACACGAAATAGTGGAACACAGTTTCCAACAACGGTTTTCCCTAGATGTATGGGCAGGCATTGTAGGTGATCACCTTATTGGACCATACATTTTACCTGCTCGTTTAAATGGAGTTCTGTATTTACACTTTCTCAACGAAGTCCTGCCAGAATTGCTTGAAAACGTATCTTTAGAGACACGACCTAACATGTGGATTTTGCTTGATGGTGCTCCGCCGCGTTATGCTACGGATGTAAGGGAATGGTTAAATAATAACTATCCTGAAAGGTGGATTGGACGAAACGGGCCGGTTCGTTAGCCAGATTTAAATAGTTGTGATTTCTTTTTGTGGGGCTACATGAAACAGCTAGTTTATTCTACGCCAGTGAACACAGTTGGGGAATTAAGGTTACGCATTGAAGACGCTTCCGATTCGGCAAGATCCTACCGCTTTCGCAAGGATACGTAATTCAATGCTTCGACGTGCAGAAGCTTGTGTTCTCAGTGGTGGTCGTCATTTTGACCATTTATTGTGATCCACTTTTCACTTTTGAGGTAAACTGTTTTTTACGTTTTTTTCAGTTGTGTTAAAATTGATTAAATTAAATGATGGGTATTCTGAAATAAATTAGTACTTTTTTAAATGCTTTATGCGTTTGAAGTTTTTTTGCATGAAGCAGCACTTGTTTATAATTTTTATACCCCATGATAAAGTGAAAACGCAAAAATTTAATTTAGCGGTAAATGAAATTCTTAAATGCCTTCTAATTACAAAAATGTCCAACTGCCTCAATTAAACCTTGACCCCTCCCAATTCCGTAGTTTATCACAAGCCAGACAAGTTTTTACGTGTTTGCCACTTTGGATTTACTTTACATTTAGGTATTAACCTTCTACAGCTTAA
>JABXWE010000513.1:0-17899 GCA_014611495.1 Limonius californicus | reverse complement strand
GCTCGTACATTAGATTCTAGACTAGATAGAAATCTGGGAACCTTAAATATCTCTACTGGAAAGCTAAAACGCTAAGACTTCAGAACGAATATAATCAAAATATGACGTTCATTTAACCTACATATTCCCACATTTTCAATCGCATATGTAATATATAAGCACCAGCATATAGAAAAATAAAAATAAAAGTAAAGCAATGTTTTATTGTGGTACAACAGAAAATAATACCCTGATCAATAAACCTAGCTCGTACATTAGATTCTAGACCAGATCGAAATTTAAAAAACTTTTATGATCTTTACTATAAAGCTAAAACGCTAAGGCTTCAGAATGAATCTAATAAAAATAAACAGTACATTTGACCTACACGTTCCCACATTTCCAATAATGTATATAATATATTAGCATCAGCATATAGAAAAATAATAATAAAATTATAGCAATGTGTTATTGTCGAACAACATCAAATTAATCGAACGCTAATAGTTAATGTTACTCTGAAAATAATATCCTAATCAATAAACCTAGCTCGTACATTAGATTCTACACTAGATAGAAATCTGAAATTCTTAAAGATCTCTACTGTAAAGCTAAAACTCTAAGGCTTCAGAATGAATCTAATAAAAATAAACCGTACATTTGACCTACACGTTCCCACATTTCCAATAATGTATATAATATATTAGCACCAGCATGTAGAAAAATAATAATAAAATTATAGCAATGTTTTATTGTCGAACAACATCAAATTAATCGAACGTTAATAGTTAATGTTACTCTGAAAATAATATCCTAATAAATAAACCTAGCTCGTGCATTAGATTCTAAACTAGATAGAAATCTGAAAACTTAAAGATCTTTACTGGAAAGCTAAAAAGCTAAACCTTCAGCATTAATCTAACAAATATAAACCGTACGTTTGACCTCCCCGTTCTTACATTTCCAATAATACATATAATATTATATGCACTAACATACAGGAAAATAACAATAAAATTAAAGCAAGCTCTTATTGTTGAACAAAATTGAATTAATCGAACGTTAATAGTTACTGTTGCTCAGAAAATAATATCCTAATGAATAAACCTAACGTATACATTAGATTCTAGAGTAGATAGAAGTCTAAAAAACTTAAAAATAGCCTATAACTTGCAGGTTATATGTTCTACTACTAAAATGTTCCGATACCAACCTAGGATTTAAGCACAGGGTTTTATTTTTTATCAATTCCTCACCGACGGGTGGTTAATGTTGCTTCCGCATGTGATATTATAAATTGTTTTAAACTGTTTTACATAACCATACAAAGATTTCAAAATAGTTTTACAATATCTTAATTTTGTCAATATTGGCCTGGATTCAGTCTGGGTATCCATTAACTTACGTGGTGAAAAATATGTAATAAATGTAGTATATATTGAACCCCATTCTCCATTGATTAATTATGAATCTTATTTTAATACTGTTACTGATTACGTAGAACTTAATAACATGAATATTATTATAGTAGGGGATTTTAATATACCTCTTATCACTGGAACACAGTTTAATCTTTTGCATGGTAATAATTTTACTAAAGCACTTCTAAATTTTATAAATGTAAATAATCTTACATCGTTAAACAATGTACCTAATACTAATGGCAGAACATTGGATTTGGTACTGTCTAATTTAGATATGAACATTGAAAAAGATGATCAACCTTTAGTTCCAATTGACGTTTTTCATCCTGCACTTATATCGTCCTTCAAAACAATCGTATGTCCTGCAAACAATAAATCCAACTCAATTGTCTTTTGTTATAACTTTAGGAGGGCAAATTTTTTGAGAATGTATGAACTGTTGAGAGACGCTGATTGGAGTGTGCTTGAGAGTTTTGTTGATGTAAATAAATGCGTGGATAAATTTTATGCACTTTTTTATAACGTATTAAACATAACGGTGCCCACTGTTAACCGTTCAAGTAGAAAGAAATATCCGGTTTGGTTTTCCGTAGAAGTAAAGGAAATGCTGAGATTGAAAGATTATCATCGATTACGTAAAACTAATTCGAATTACCACTTTCACGAATTTAAGCGACTCAGAGCGCTAATAAAAAATAAAATTGAGCAAGATTACAAAAAATATTTAAACGAGGTGCAGGATGGACTAATAAATGATGTGAACAACTTCTGGAATTTTGTAAACAATGCCAAATCCAATCGTAAATTTGCTAATGAATATAAATATAACGATAATAACTTTGATCAAGAATCTGCCCCGACTGGATTTGCTACTTTCTTTGAATCAGTCTATGGGGAGGAATCAAAATATGTAATTAACTGGCACTCAAATTTACCCCGTGAAAATTTAGATATGTTAATTATAAATGATTTGGGTATAGATGAAGTAGTAAAGGCTTTTAGACAATTGAAACCAAAAAAATCTGCGGGTCCAGATAACATTCCACCTTACATCTTCAAGGCATGTGTTGATAGTTTAGCATATCCCCTAACTATCATATTTAATTTGGCCATAAAAACAAATACATTTCCTAGCATGTGGAAGACGACAAAAGTGACACCTGTTCATAAATCAGGAAGTTTGCAAGACATTTCCAACTACCGACCTATATCTGTCCTCTCGGCTCCAGCAAAGATTTTTGAGCATGTCATTTATAACAGATTATATAAGCATGTCGTACCTATTATACGAGATGAACAACATGGATTTGTTAAATCCAAATCGGTTCAGACGAATCTGGTATTGTTTGTCAATTACATCACTGATGCGTTTGAAGCTGCCTCACAGGTTGATGTAATATACACAGATTTTTCAAAAGCATTTGATCGAGTTGATCATGACATTTTGTTAGGCAAACTTGTAAATTGTAATTTGTCACAACCCTTAATATCTTTTTTCGTAACTTATCTACAAAATAGATTGCAGTATGTTAATATAAATGGAATTTGTTCTGAAACATATAATATGCCATCTGGAGTTCCACAAGGTAGCAATCTAGGACCTCTTTTATTTCTAATTTTTATTAATGATATAACTAAACGCATAAAATATAGTAAATGTTTGTTATTTGCCGATGACAAAAGTTTTCAAAAATGTGATGAATTTAAAAGAGGCGGAGATGTTGCAAAAGGACTTAGAAGACCTTGTGAACTGGAGTCACGAGAATAAACTCTATTTCAATGCTGGGAAATGTAAAAAAATGTCATTTACCCTTAATAATGCGCAATACATGAATTCTTACATGCTGAATAATAATCGCTTACAACAAATCGAGACAGTGTGCGATTTGGGAGTTACTTTCACCAAAACCTTAAATTTTCAAACACATCTAGACAATATTATTAGTAGTAGCATGAAGAATTTGGGATTTATAAAAAGGCAGTGTTCAAATTTTCATAATGTACAAGCTATAATTACACTTTTTAACTCCCTGGTGCGGTCGAAGCTGGAATACTGTGTTATAGTCTGGGATCCTGGTGGTATTATGCAGAGCAGAAATATTGAAACTGTTCAGAATAAATTTCTGAAATATTTGTATTTTAAAAGATATAACAGGTATCCTAGTTTCGAATCGTACCATGTAATTAGACAGGAATTCCAAATAGTCAAACTCGCACAGAGGCGTGTTATGCTGTGCACTATGTTTCTGTATAAACTACTCAACAGGAAAATCAATTGCTCCGATTTATTATCCTTAATCTGTTTTTATATACCGGCTTACAGATCTAGAAACCAAATACTTTTTCATATTCCTACTTGTAGAAAAACTCAAAATAAAAGATCGCCTATCGTCAAAATTTGTGCTGAATTTAACAACATTAATACAAATTATCAAATAGATTTATTCTCAAAATTAATTGAAATTCTTAATGAGCAGCTATGGTAGGACTGAACGATTTATTGCTCTGTGGATTATTATTTTTATATATATATATTTCTTTTGGGGGGTTGTTCTTTCTTTGTGTTTTCTTTTTCTTTCTTTTCTTCTCTTCTCTTTTTGCAAGCCAACGATGGTATATTATTTTATTTTAGTTATTTTAACGGAACACTGTAATTAGGCAATGCCTGTTTTGTTCTGGTAAATAAATAAATAAATAAATAAATAATCACAAGTCTCATGCTACTATCACTGCCATCAACTACTGTAGAGCACACGGAATTATCATTCTCTCCTTCCCTCCACATTCAACTTAAAGGTTACAACCATTTGGTAGGGTATTTAGGACATTTAGATGCTAGCACCATTCCCTTTGCCTTAAGTAATAGGCAATAAATGATGTTATTATCCGCCCTCATTAATTACGTAACCCGGGATAGCAATTGTATTGTATTAATACAAAACGTTTTATTTGTTTCAGCTTCTTATAATATTGCTAATAAAAAGGCAACACAGTTGAAAAATCCGATCTGAGCAGCACGGAATCAGAAGATATACATAACGCAGACGCAAGAACCAGGCAAAAAGCGTTGTAAATTCCACTATCTCCT
Source organism: Limonius californicus (assembly GCA_014611495.1). Lineage (NCBI taxonomy): Eukaryota > Metazoa > Arthropoda > Insecta > Coleoptera > Elateridae > Limonius > Limonius californicus. The sequence continues at coordinate 13,408 of JABXWE010000513.1, read as the reverse complement.
AAACCATCATTTTTTTCAGTTAATCCACTTGAACCCTTGGCTACTGTCAGTCATCCCCAATACTTCCCTCAACTGTGCTAACCGACGATTTTCACACTTTTGACCAGACAATAATAGACCAACTAATTACCGTCCGCGATAATCAAACAGAGTATAATCCTACACCTACACTTCAATCCAACCTCCAATACTTAGATCGCCAAGATGCCGGAAGTACCAGCAAAAATCCTTCTAACGCAGAATTGCTAGAAGATATGATTGATAATTTGCGTTACGAGTTCATAATGCCATAATTGTTTATTTCTTTTTAGCAAAGCAAAGTTAACGGAGTTTCTTGTCAAAATGGAAACAAAAATAAACTCATTAGAAGCTTATATTTATAACATGCAACTGCAAAAACACAATGCAGAACCCCCTGCAGAAGAGGCGGCGTTGAATATTTCCCAACTGCCAGCAACAACAGTAGAAGCGATCACTGCTTTAGAGCAGTTCTTACATTCTCCAGAAAACGCTACAGCCTTGGTAAGATATTATTCTAATTGTTTTTTTTATTGTTTCAATTTACTTGAAATCGAGGTATAATCAATCGGATACAGTTCCTCATTTTAATCCAGGATCCCTTCTTTCCCAGGTTGTCGAATGTCTGCAGAGTGTAATTTTCTAAGGTTTTCAAAGTGTCAATGTGCTTAATTCATCAATTTTATATTATATACCTAGTTACATAAAACATATACCCTGCTCTTAATATGAAATTTGTTCTATTATGAAACAACATTTTTGTAAATTTACATACAAGCACAAAAGATTCAACCAATAGCATTTTCTAATATGTGTTTGTTAATTAAATCGATTTTTTAATAATTATATTTTAATGACTACAGATTTCTCATTTACGGTGTGTCGGCGGCGATACCATCGAAAAGACCATTAAACTGATTTTAATAAAGATCTTTAGCGATGGTGGAGCAAGACTGATGGTATGGACGGGAGCAAATGGCAAGATACAGTACAGAAAATGAAACTTATACGAATAATTTACTGTAAGTATTTTATAATTAATTTTTCGTATTATGAAGAAATAACATAAATTGATATACATATATATTTTTTCAGCTGCCACAAAAAAAAATTCATCATGCCGCTACCGAAGCTGCTGTGGTTTCATACATGAAGTTGTGGATACGCCGCGCAACTGACAAGATCCGTTCCAAAAATAAAGCAAAATAACATAATTTTGTATAGTAGTTTATAAGCTTAAGTTAATTAATAAAAAAATTTAATTTTTTTTTATATATGATGTAGTTACGCAGTATTCAATATGTAAATTATTTTCTTTATTATTTTATATTTGTTGTTGTGGATCATTACGAAATTGACAGCGGTACGAGGCGTAGCATTTGTTGTTCTTTTTCTTCGTACTTTCGCTCTTGTTATTAGTTTGGGTACCGTAAAATGGGGTGGATAGAAACTGTAGGGTGAATAGGAACGAAAGAAATCAAAGCTTTTAAAAACAATCCCGTGTTACAAATTTTCACGTTTGTCGCAACGTAACCATATAAATGTGTTGTTTGGATGTTTGTCAACCTGTTTTTAGGTGTTTTTGGATTTTTTCAATTGGTAACACTGTTTTATCTAACCGTTTCTACACGTGCTTTACAGGTGATAAAATTTGACCTCGAAAAACTTTGTGTGAAAAGTGGTGAAAGAACCAGGTAAGAAATACAATTGTTGGGCAGGTAATGGGGATCATTACGTTCAAAAAGCACACCGTTTAATTAATAAAAGAAATTATGAAGAAAATGAACATATTTAGGTTAAATTGGGGTGAATAGAAACACAGTGTTTCTATTCACCCCACAGTTATTTTTTTCTTCATTACAGACGATGCCGAGAGAGTATATACATGATCCTCGGAGCAAAATGTACCAAAAAATCGACGAAGATGCACTAAAGGCTGCTCTTGACGACATAAATCGTGGTTTACCGTATAGACAGGCTGCGACAAAATACAAAATCAACTATTCTGTTCTCTGCCGCCACCATAAGAATCCTAATTTAAAGAAACATGGAGGACAACCTGTATTAACCTTCCACGAAGAAGATCTGATCGTAGAGCAATTAATAACCTGCAGTGGTTGGGGTTACCCTTTAGATCACTATGATCTAAGAAAAGTGGTCAAAGTTTATCTTGACAACAGGGGAAAAACAATTCCAAAATTTAACAACAACCTTCCAGGTCGTGATTTTGCGTACTTGTTTTTAAAACGTCATAAGGATAAGTTAAGAACCAGATTATGCCAGAACATAAAACGTTCTAGAGCAAAAATTTCCCTACAAGAACTTAATATCTATTTCGACAACCTTGACCAGAGGCCGAGGGGTTGCTTTTTACATTAAAACATCTTTAACCTATAATATTATTGAAATTGATAATCAAATTGAGCAGGTATGGTTAACAATTTCTTTAAATCGCAGTAAGTATGCATTTGGTGTAGTTTATAACCCACAGAGTGTTGATTATAAAAATTTCATAGACTCGCTAGAAACCACTTTATCTACAATTTTGGCTATAACAGACGAAATTTGTTGCTGCGGAGATTTCAATATAGATATGTCAGATATTGGAAGCCCGCCTATAACATACACATTAGTCTTTTTGACAGTTTTGGTCTTCACAAATAATCGATGAACCAACGCGTGTCACTGATAAATCATCTACTCTAATAGATCGTATTGTTACTTCAAATAAAAACATGGTCAGCAATCATGTAATATGTTTAACCATATAATGTAAAATAGTTAAGTTACCAAACCTTTGTAAAAACGCAGTTTTTGATGGCCGACTTTGTTAGCGCCAATGTTCAAATTTTAAGATGTACCTACTAATGCGCACGACCGCAGGAGTAGGGAAGGGCCGAGACGATGCAGACAATGTGCACTTAAAAAAAAGATGTGAGAATGTAATACAGTCCACTAAAGTAAACACTGCGAAACCATCGAAGCGTTTTATTTTAAAAATACATTACAACGAATGTGAATGCAGCAGACCTCATTTGGGAAAAACATTCTGGAATAAACAAATTGTGTCTGCATGGAACATTTGACCATTATCTAATAAGCTGCATTATTAACGTAGATTATTCCAAATCGCTGGCAACTATACGCATTCACAGGAATTTTAAATCTCTTAATTATGACCAATTTAATACTTATTTGCGTGCTATTCCGTGGAATAATATTTATCATTCGGATAGCGTTGATGCCAAAGTTAATTATTTTTTTGAAAATTTAGTTATTTTGTTGAACTTGCTCTAGACTATCAAAACCGCATGCACCATGGCTGACAGTCACCATTAAGCAAATGATACGCAACCGCAATAATGCATTGAGTCGTTTTAGAGTAACAAAAAACCCAGAACATTTTAAAACAGCTGATAAATCAACTTAATGCAGCAATAAAAAGAGAGAACCAGTTCAAGATACGTTTTACTTACATCGCCTGGCCGTGTGGCTTTCAACTGGCACGATATAAAAAATAAAACTTTTCATTATCGGTATCATAAAGGTATGGCAAAATTGGTCAAATAAAGTGTCATCATTTATCACAAATTACATAGAAACATACATACAGAAGTTGTAAACACGTTAAAAGATCCAAGAACTTGTTTAAACCATTAACATCTGTTCTGTGTGTGTACCAAGTTCCAAAAACGTCGAAAAACATGTATCCTAAGAAATTAAATGCAGTTGCTGGATGACAATCTTGAAAATGTGGATGTTCTATTTGACTTGATTAATGTTGTACAATGAGAATAATATCTGTCGTCAGCACCGATATTTAGGATACTGCAATGTAAACAGATTTTTAACCAATGTGATTCTTTATATCAGGGTATCATAAGCGTTATACAACAGTTCTCGGACAATTATCGCCAATTAAAGCAAAGACTGAAGTTTTTATAAGCATAAGAAATCAGTGCCCTACCTCATAATTTTTCGCAAGGTACTAAAATTATTATTGGATGCAGTTCAAAAATTCTTTAGTTTTCAGAGAGAATTAACTGGAAATAGTTTTATTCATATGCAGTTTGCAGGATTTGTTGAATAGTGGAAGGTTTTAGTGAATGATTGCGATGAATCTCTCATTATACGCCACATAGGGACACCATGAATTAGTGATACCACAGCAGTGAAATTTGATAACTTTAAAATTTAATTGTAAAACTTGACGTATATCATAATATTATCTATCGACCACGAGCTGGTATACTTAATTGTTAAGTTTTATCGCTCCTTACTCAAGTTTGTCAAATCTGAGACAATTGTTTTGTAAGTGGTTGCCAATGATTAGTTGGAGTATCACAATAGTAAATATTGATTATGCCTATTTTTAAATAACAATAGGAGGAAAATATCTATCGGCCCTTGTAATGAAAGACACCCTGACGTTTTGGAATTCGTACGGAGAAAAAGGAAGAATGGGCTACTTCTGACTAGTGATAGAATTTGAAATATAGCTAAAGAGGTGGCTCTAACTATCAAGGTACCAAAGAAAGAGTTTAAGGCCAGTTGTGGATGGGTGGATTGTTTTATAAAGGGTATGAGTATCTCTATGACGTCGCACCATTATATGCCGAAAGCCTCCTGCAGATTTCAAAGAAAAAGCTTTTTACCGACCTGCAGAAGAAAAACAACTTCTTGATGGGAGAAATCGGCAACCAACATGAGATGCCAATTTGGTTTGACATGCCGCGTAACTACAGCATTATAGATAAAGAGGCGAAAGGAGCTTTTCCCTGGTGATGTCATTGTTCGAAATCAAGGAAGAGGTAGATGACTGAAATTTTAGCGCTCGACTGGTTTAAAAATGAATGGGGACGACGTCTAGGTGCCCTTCTTAATCTGCTTTGTTTCGATGCATTTCGCAGCCACGTGATAGATGAAGTAAAAAATAAATTAAGCAGCTTGAACACCGACCTTGTGGTCATTTCTGGAAGGATGACATCTATTTTACAGCCATTACAGGCATTAGCGTAAATAAGCCCTTAATATAATATTTTTCAGGGGCAGTACGAGAAATGTGAATCAATCGGGAACTGACGTAGACAGGGAAAATTAAGCGTTCTATGTGTGTATCCTATGTCGTTGCACACTGGGTTTCTGCTGCCTGGAGTAGCACCACCGCAGCTCTAATTCAAAAATTATTCAAGTTGTATTGCTAATACCGTAGACGGGACACAATGCCAAGACCTTATAAGAGAAGGTTAGGTGCCACACGTTATTGTGATTATGAAGAAAACAACATAGAATTAGAATTAGAATATGACGATATGAGCTACTGCAGAAAGATTTCAAGTGTCAAAATCTACATTGTTTAGAAAGTTTCGCGGACAAAACTCGGACAGCATAGGACGACCACCTGTGCTAAATAATCTGGAAGAGGAGAACATCGTACATGCCTCAACATATGCAGCCAGTTGTCAAATCCCTTTTATTATTGCCTCCCTATATTGTTTACCGAGCGAAGCATTTGTGCCCTGAATGGGTCGAAAATGGACCTCTGGCTGCATTGTATAATCGTTCCAAAAGTGGTTGGTTTGAATCAGAAATTTTTGTATAAAATAGAAGCCTTTGAATATAAGCTGCAATTGTGGAATTGTAAAGTTGAACCAATCAATAAGTCACATTTTCAATTTTGAAAAAAGCCAATTCATGTCATACGAAAAAAGTTATGCGGGAAGTAAAAAAGCTTTAACAAGAATTTTATCCATCGCCTTTCGTTTTAAACGTTGAGCAAATACCAGAAGAATTTTAAATGGAAATAGTAGATATTTAATGGTACACCGAATTCAGAAATAAATTTCTAACCGCTAATCTTGTTGTTTTTCATAAGTGAACTGTTTTAAAAAATGAAAACAATAAAAAGTGATCGTCGAAATTAAGTTACAAATCTGATTTTACCGATTTAATAAAAATACTTTTTTCGTTCACTTTTGTCGTATACTACACGATGTTTACAGCTATTACAACAAAGATTAGATAGTTTTACAATTTCTTTTAATATACTGTTCTTTTGAAACACAAAATTTTGAAAAATTCCACGGCAAAGTCGAGATTTGTAAGTTCACTAGTGCATTTATGACATAATTTTTGTTATCTTGGTACAATGAATAAGTAACACAACATCGACAGTGTATGGTGATAGAAAGAAGGGTCGACATTGGATAAACGATAAAGTACTCACGAGTATCAGGAAAGAACGCAAGAAACTATGGATAGCGCCACTGCCCGCAACCCTAGAAACCCTAAGAAACAAGAGCATAGATGAACGAAGTATTATTAATAATAGCTTTTTGCGTTTATTACATCCAAACCTCCCCGACGACCTCCTAAAAGATAACCCCCGGACAATGCGATGAGAACTGTTAACACCTACATTTAAAAGCACCAACAACCTCCCATCTCGAAGAACAACTGAAGGAAGCAAAATCTCCAACTCCATGACCACAAGCAGTCGCAAGGACCCACAAGAAAGAAAGAAGCTTTGGGTTGAAGAGCTTAGAAACCTATAGCGGCCACCCATAATATATTTAATTAGTAAAAAAATATCTTGTTATATTTAAGTAAATTTTGAATAAATGTATTTAGCAACGGTTTATCACATGTCTGTTACAGTAAAACAAATACAAAATAAATAAATAAAAAAAACAGAATCAGGATGAAAAACAATTTATTATTTAATAAAAAAAATTACGTTAATCTCACAGTAACGTTTTTAAGCGTAACACAAATAATTACTATCACCTACTAGTACTAGATAACATTATTGAAGCATGTTGGACAAAATTGCAATATTTTTTACATATAAGTTTCTTACACGATTGAGAATGATTACAATGGCACGATATACTTAGAAACAGAAAACCATCGTAAAATATACAATTTGCACTTTCATATTATATCTGCATTGGGAACAACCACAAAATCGAAGAGATTCCGTAATAAATACTTTCTTAATTCTTGTTTATTTTGCTTAAAATCCAATTTACAAATTTACTAATTCTGGTGTAAACTGCGGGAGAGTCCTTTTTACCACACGGTTGATCGCCAAAGGAAACAATACCGTGTGGGTACGAATGCACTTTTCCAGTTTTTGGATCCGTGACAGTTTTCATGAGGGGTCCACCGGAATCATTAGTACAAGAATCTTCATTAAGTTCGCCTCCAGCACACATCTGACTGTCAGCCATTGTCATACCCAACGAACTTCCACATTTTGTGTTCTCCTGCACGGGTACGTCGACTTTCAATTTTATATCCGATGTATCAGCTGATGGTTAAGCAACAATAAATTAACTTAAATTTGTATTGTATTTTGGAGTTAACTTCGCGCACATTGCTTTGACCAATACTATAACTCTACCATGAAGAGATAAACATACGTAGCTAATGTTAACATTGTTTCTAATTGGTTTTATGTTGTATTGAGTGCTGGGAGTTAAATAAACAATTCTAGTTAATTTCAAACATGCTTATGTATCTTTTGATGACATATTTTACTCATAAGTAATTAATTGTTTATTAACTACCTTATATTTCCGTTACAAATTACGCATGCTTTGATTGTTTCAAATTGGTTTTCAATTGATGTTCCTTAATTCTCACTCTATGTGAGTAGTTATCAGTCATGCAATGTGAGTGGAATTAAACTCAAGAAACAGAAACAAAAAGCCAACAAAAACAATTTGGACGTACCTGTTTCAGTTTTTCCCCAACCCGTTACAGTCAATTTCGTTCCATACGGAGGAAGTTCTAGATCTCCTTTGGGTAAGCAAATTGGACGAATATAGTCTGCAACATTTACAAATTTTTCGACTGAAACTAACGTAAAGCTACGGTCTTACCGCTATATTGGATATCAGCATCTAACTTAAGCAACCCTATATCGTTGTGTAGATCCGAATTATTAGACGATTCGTGTAGAATTTTTTCTTCAACGCCAAACTTCACAACTTTGTCTTTATCCGTAGTCTCAGCAGTAGAAATTTTCCAAACCCCTAGCCATACTTTAACTCTGAAATAGCATTTCATTGCCGCTGAACCAAAAACAAATTCCAAATAACTTACAGAACGTGACCGGGTGGATAGAGGCAATGGCCCGCAGTTAATATGTATCTTTTATTTAGCACCGAACCAACACATTTGATACCCTTACTGGTTTGAGTTGCTGTTTCGTTATATTCTATGGCAGCTACCCACGGGAATTCGCCGGCCCTTGTTTCGGCACCTCCGATGATCCTTTGAACAGTTTCGAAACCACATTCTTGCAAGTTTGGGAGGTTACTGTTGTTGGGTGGTTCCAGTATTTCGTCTATACCTAACAGACAGTTAAAAAGTTGATTCATTTTCGAAAAGGGCTGAATACTAAATCTGTATTCCTTCTGGCACTTATTAAAAAACGTCTTTTGACAAATAAGGCCAGCTTTGAAATTGAGAATATCTGGAGTACAAAACTTTGACTGCAGAAGTGTAACGAGTGTTTATTAATTATGCCTAAAACAGACTGATAATTAGTGAAATATACATATTTTCGCTACCGCCTATTGATATGCAACCACAGTTGTTTTCATATACCGAGAATTTCTGCCCATTCAATAGGGATAATTTAGATACCTTATTACTATGACAATTTTCAGTGGCGTACATCACGTAAATATAATTCAGTGTCCTGTCGTATGTCAAGCAAATGGTTAAGTGAGCAACTATAATATTTATGTACATGATTTTCACGAAAAAATAATTAAGAAAACTGCAAAAATGCTTACATTCACTAACTATACATTAGTTTAATGTACATACATGTACAAATTTTAAAATTTTTCATAGTCATTGTGAAAATGAAGTACATAACCTTTTGCTCGGCAGATGACAGGACACTGAATTGGATTTACGTGATGTACGCAATTGAAACTTGTTATAGTAATAAGGTATCTAAATTACCCCCTTTTACTTGTCAGAAATTCTCGGTATAGGAAAACAACTGTATCTCTATATGACAATATGTATACTTATCGCTAGTGTTTTACAATTTGACGTTATTTTTGTTAAGCCACAGCTGATTTAGTTCATGCTCAAAATTCAAGAATATTAATATTAACTGCAACATTTTTGATTTTTGTTAGTTAATTATAAACATGAAGAGATGATGTAGATACCAATAATTTGGTACATGAAACAATGACAAAATGAACATTTGAAGAAATATGCACAATAATTAAAACAGCACCAAGTGTATTTATGAGTCTACACTGAATTGAGAAAAAACCTAAATTCCCAACTTCCTAACAAATACTAGAAATGTTGACAATATAATCACTACGAATAGTGTTCCGTCGAGACCATTAGTAGTACAAAAAACGAGCAACAATCATTTTCTCAAAAACATACAAAAACGGAATTGTATGCTAGAAGAAGGGGATAACGAGGAACTTTACGTGACAGCGTCAAAGAAAGCATCGCAAAAAGAAGAGAAACGTTGTATTAATATAGAAATAAAAAAGTAACTACCTACAAAAATAAACCTTGATACTGGAACACAAAACAACGCTCTAACGAAGTGAAGCATAGAAGTTTACCCATCAAAAATGACGAGCTTAATTTCGCCTGGCTATGTATTAAAGGCTCCGAAAGAAAAGGGAAGGATATCGCAGGTCATATATATATAAGGATATTTCCTGATAGTTACGCAAAGTGAAGTTACCAAAATGATAAATACCCTTAAATCATTAAAAAGTTTAAATATTGAAGTATCATCAAGAAAATTTCTGACGCAGACGTGCTAAAATTCTAATGGTATGGAAGAGTAAACTACTCGGACGGTCCTAAATTTTATATTAGTTTTGACGGTAAAGTATTTAATATTATTTTGTGATGTAACTTAATAAACAGTCCACATATAATAATTGAAAGTAATTGTTATCTGGATTTGAGGCACGAGCCCACACTCCAAGCGTATTTGATACTCTTGATCGTTTTATCGGTAATATAATGTGTTTTTGGCACAACTGGTACCATATCGTCGGATTATTAAGTTGTATCAGTTTATCAAGTATTTTAGATCAGTACAGTTGCTCTTGCGAGTACAAGAATGAAAAATGTTTGAAAGGAACTTGTAAAACTACTGTCAAGTTAATGGAAAGTGGGTACCTATTCAAATGTTTGAAGAATAAAACGAGAAATACTAACCATAGAAAAAGATATCAGAAACAAATGTGTCGTTAAATAATAAAACGGTAGCAAACGCATGAGAAATACAGGGTGTTAAAGATAGTGTTTAAAAACTTACGGGTGTACTGCACTCTATGAAATATAAAATATAAAAATGTTCTTAATAAACGTAGGTCCGCAAATCAATTCTGATAAGAGATAGAGGTCATTTCTGTTTCGGTGATTTAACCCTTGATCGCATATTGTTCCCATTCGGGAACAAACACTTTAAATATCTCTATTTATCTTTCATTCATTCTGAATACTCTGACAGCATACTGTTCCCATACGGGGACATTTGGTACCCCCGAAGGTTGCGACATCTTGCGAAAAAATTTTGAGATTTGCAAATAAAGCCTTCTTTGTTGTTAATACTTGTGAAATTCTTCACGTGCAATAACTGCCATTTTTGTAGTGCTGTTTTTCATAAGAATTTTTTAAATTATTAGCGTTGTAAAAATATCTCCGCTATATAATTACATTAGTTAAGCCATAAAACATACAGAGTCTTTTTTTTTCAACAAGTTCCGAAATTCAGTAGACTCGCATTAGTGTGAACATGCGAAAATAAGAACTATTCAATAACATGAACAGCAAAATGTATACATTTACTACTCTGTAGTGTGAACACCTAAGACCTTCAATAATGTGAACAAGTGTTTTGACTTGTTGAAACTTGCATAGTCTTGCAATATTATGGATAGAACCATCTTATTTGCAGTTTGTATGCAGGTGTTGATCATAGACAGTTTTACAGTTTTTCTGCTTGTGAATAGTGCGCTTCAAAATGTCTACAAATAAGAAAAAGTGTTTAACTTTATACGAGATATCTAAGATTATTGAAGACTGTAACAAGGGCTTGAGTGTTACTACATTGTCCAAAAAATATGGAATAGCTAAATCTACTATCTGTTCCATCAAAAATAAACAAAACAAAATTATAGCAGCTGTCAGCCAAAGCTTAACACCAAGTAAAATTCAAAAGTGCACTTTAAGAAAGGCTGAAAACCCTAGAATGGAAATTGCATTAACCCATTAAGGTAAGTTGACATTTTTAGTACGTAATATTTTGAACTATAATATTGGCCATGTATGCTTACACTAAAGGATTTCTGTGTAAATTTTGTGAGGTTATATCTTTATAAAACACATAAATTTATTAGTGAAGTGGCGTCATACACAAATACTGTAACTACACTCATAAAACTGCCAATACCAAAATGGGGATCATGGAACATGCAATGATTTTTTTTAAGAAAATTGTATACATATAAATAAATGGTATTCAAATGAACTCTGTGATTGAATTTATTTTTATTTTTAGGTAATGGCTTTCAGAAAGTTTAGAACACTAAGGGAACTAGAGGATTACATCGATGATCCTGAAAATGATGTTTATCTTGATAAAGACGACTATGATGAAAGTCCTATACATATAGTCGAACTTCCTCCAGTTCGTGTGGACGACATCACTGATTCCGAAGATGTAGATGAAGATACATTAGAGGATACAGTGCCTGAAGACATTCCAGGAAGTATTGAAATTTATGGTTTACCATCTACATCAGCGAAGGGTACTGCTATAAAGATATAAAAATTGCTAAGATCAGCTGGCAGCACATCCGTAAAATGGGAGCGAATCCGGGCAGAGTTTTCTGTTTTGGCGGAACAAAAAGACAAAAATAAGGAGGAAGCTTGTAATCTGCGAAAACAAAAATTAATCGATCAAATCAAGGGAAAACCTACGGTAGAAATATTTGAAATGTTGTTTGATGATGACCTCGCAACTCATATTGTTAGACAAAGCGTTATATATGCAGCACAAAGCAACAGACATGATTTTACTATTTCTGTAGAGCGCTTGAAAAATTTTTTGGGCATTCTCCTTTTGACGGGGTACCATTCATTAGAGGAGAGCGGTGTCAATTGTAACAGGTGTCGAAACTAACAGGGGTGATTTTGGAGCCATCTATGGAGAAAGTGGTAAACCGTCTTCATCAAGTTGAAGGTATTGCATACTTTCGTTACCGACCCAACATTTGTTTACGTGCGGCATCTAGTGATCGTGCTATTACAAGATTCATGATTATTACAATCAAACGTAAGTTTATACTAACAAATATTTTTCGGTATACAACCTAGGTTACTATATTTATTCCAAATCTGATTAGGGCCTTTCAATACGTGTAGTCTTAGTTGTCTTTTGCATACGCCTACTTTTGTAGGTTATAAAGAATGTATCATGCAAGCGGTGGTGAATCAGAAATGTTTACATGGTGTCGATTGTAACACATCTAACGGTGTCAATTGTAACATGTTACAAATGACACCTACCTTCTCAAAAGCGCAATGAAATGATCTAGTTCTTAATTTATTTTAGTAACTGCGTAAAAATGGTAAAACCTAGGCCGAGGAAAACTGAAAGAGGAATAATTCCTCGAACCATATATGAAGAAGCAGCAAAAAAAGTCATCGATAACAAGTTGTCAGTCAGAACCGTCGCAAAGGACTACGGAATGTGCCATGTTACTCTAAACCGTTTAGTAAATGCCTTGCGTCAAAATAAAGAAATAACGACAGGCTATAAACCTCACAACCGAGTATTTAATGACGAATATGAAAAAGAGCTTGTCCAATACTGCAAAACTTCAGTTGACCTCTATTTTGGATTAAGCACAAAAGATTTGCGAAAACTAGCTTTTGAGTTTGCCAGCCGGAATAAATTGAAATTCCCGGAAAAATGGAATGAGACCGAGCATGCCAGTGAAGATTGGCTTGTAGCATTTTTAAGGCGAAATCCAGAACTGTCGCTGCGTACACCACAGGCTACTAGTCTTAATAGGGCGATGAATTTCAACCGAGCAAACGTAGACCATTTTTTCAATAACTTATCTGTAGTAATGGATCGCTGTCACTTCGAGCCACAAAATATGTATAATGTTGACGAAACGGGAGTAACGACTGTGCAGAAGCCGAGCAAAGTTATTGCCAAAAAAGGGACCAAACAGGTAGGATCCATAACATCGCAGGAAAGAGGAACGCTAGTAACCATGTGTCTGGCTATAAACGCTGTTGGAAACACAATACCGCCCATGTTCATTTTTCCTCGGTTGAAATTCCAGGTTTATTTTGTGAGAGATGG
>JABXWE010000512.1:0-13893 GCA_014611495.1 Limonius californicus | reverse complement strand
GAAATTATTAAATTCCTCTTGACACTAAAAATTATAAAGCGTCCAAAATAATTTATTTGTGTATAAGAATATTAAATAAAACTTTTCGGACTGAACGTATTTTTGAAGGGACATTTTTCAAAATACGATGATGTCCTTATTTTATACGAGTACAATACCTTACAAGTGCTTACCTAAAGGAATAAACTACTGTTATTACTTGAAAAACTCTTATTAACGACACATTTATTTAAATTCAGTATGCGGAAATTATTTGATATTGATATTGACCACGTCTTAATAGTAGTGCGTCACCCTAGATATTTTATTCAAAAAACTTTTTAATGTTTTTTTCTTGTATCTTACTAGACAGCTTAGATTTGTATGCACAGTATTAAAATATACACAGTTACATATATCGCTGTTTTGGTTGCGGATGACTAAGTGCCCGTTACGAGATTACGGCATTTTAGTCACATTCTTCTTGCGGCGTTTTGATGTTGATCTTATTTCGACGTTATGGTCATAGTCGGAAAAGTGTTCCTTACGACAATTCGGCGTTTTCAACATGGTCGGCGTTTTGGTACTGATCTCGTTTCGGTGTTCTAGTCTGATTTGACAAGTGTACTTTAGGAAATAGTAATATTAATGGACACACAAGGTTCGGCCGTTTTCATCTTTCAAGTTATCAATCTCTGTGGCGTCGTTTAACACAGGTTGGCCTTTTGAACACTCCGCGAAGTGTTATAGACGCTTCTTTTACAGCTGGTGTTACAGTTCTAGCACAATTAACTCTACCCTAGAAAACGCTAATAAGGTAATTGTATCAGAAGCTGCGAAATATTATAAATAGAAGTTCTTTCATTTAAAATATCAAATATCAATTAAGGAAACTCGTATTCTCTTTCAGTGTTATTTTGTTCACGATGTTATCAGTTGACTGTAATATTGCTATTTTGATAATATCGCCCAAATAAAATATATATAAATATTCTTTTATCATTTTTGTAGTGGTAAATGGCTTCTGCTATTCAGATATTTTAATACAGAGAATATTTAAAGCTGAAAAAATAAAAATATCATTTCATAAATTATGAAACGTTTAGCGTCATTTTAGATCCAAATAAACTATAGAGATGCAAAAACAATATGAAATCTAAGCGTAATACTAATCAAAAACCTAGAATTTATGACGTTGAAACATACGTCTGTGTATAACATTTGGACAGAAAAGATGTTTGCATAAAATGAAACTTGCACTACAAACAAACAATCAACTATTCGAAAAATTTAGGTAATCATCATAATCTTAATGAAATCGTCGTAACTATATTTACCCTTAATATTGCTAGAAACGGTCTGATCAGCCTTAAACACAACATAGGTTAAAGTCTTACCGAAGAAAATCTTAAAATACACTTTATGTACAAAGTGATTTTTTAAAAAGTCAATTGCAGCAAGCCTAGAAAAAAAGCTATTCCGTCTGCAGTCAGCTGTAATGAGCTTTGAATGACATTTACCTGTATGTCAAACTGTGTGACAGTTCAGGTAGTTAAAAATTTTGGCCCAACAAAATGTGAAAATGGACAAGTATTTATGTAATTGCAACTGATTTGTAATTTATTAAGGTAAGTAAATTACAGGTTTTTCGTCAAGATTTCTTTCTTTCTGTTACAATTTTCATATTGTCAGATTCTAAAGCTTAATATAGACGGGACAATCACTAGGCTAATACAATTGACTTTTTAAAAAATCACTTTGTGTATTGAAGCAAAGATAAAATAATTAGCACGCAAATAGTGAAGATATTTACTTAAATATTAGTCCAAATTTATGAACAATAAAAATTATTACTGGTAGTTACAGGACTCGTGGAAATATAATATGCCCATAATTAGTATTAGAGCAGTTTCTCACAGCATTCACTTTAAGTAGTATTGAGTAAGATCTTTTAAGTGGGAACTTGATACCTAATCCTACAAATCTCTAGGTAGAGATCCAAAAAGCCCTTAAAAAGATTTTGATCCCAAAGTTTACAAGTGCCGATAGTGAATCGCGAGGTTTTCATTATATTTTAATACCATGTTACTGTATTCAAGTATTCGTAGAAGCCAGGGGTCTAGGACAATTCTCGCGGCCGATTCGGCGCGGGCGGTTCGGCGCGGCACTTATATATTATATACAAATTCATCATTTACCATACATCAAAACTATTAAAGAATGAAAGTATGAAAAATTCGTATAATCTAATGTACATGCAAATATAAGGACCAACAATTCTAGATTCAGATATTACAGGGATGTCGAGGTCACAGTGAAATGCGGTCAGCCCCAGCTGATGCGACCGCATTTCACTTAGTTACGTTTAGAGTGCATGTTGCATGAATGGCTAGTATGTAAGGGACGCCCGCACCCCCCTGAAGTAATACGAAAGCGGTTCCGGGGGGGTGGGGGGCTTTAATATGAATAAATGAAAAAAAGATCCAGATATTATATTCATAGATCCACTCGATTTAGATGCTAATCAACAAATCTACAATTTTTATAAATATTAACTAAATTGCTACTTTTTCTTATGCGGGGCAGTGGAAGCTTCCGGACAATTATAATGTGTAGCTTCGACATCTATCTCTGTACTACATTTTCATGCATTTTATAAGAAATTATTGCAGTTTATGTCGTTGTCTCTTCGATTGGGGAACTTAACACAGGAAGCAGGTGTCATTTTACAAAAATGAGGAGACTCTCATACTACTTCTCATATCATGTAGTTGAATACATAACCATAAACAAAATCTGCTGTATTTTTTATCAATCGTTTGCTGCTGTAATTACACTATAAAGTTTTTAACTGTTTGTAGAATGACGTCCATAGCAATCAACCATTTAAAATAGAGCTAAGAGTTTATTTGCACAAGATTGCGCACAGCATGGGCCCTTCTTTTTCTTTATTTTTTAGCACGTTAATATCACCCACATTTGAGAAAGGCCTCTCCCAATTACTTCGCTTTCTTCCTGTTTTGGGCTTCCTGTGCCCATTTCTTCCCCGCTATTTTTAGTATATCGTCCTTCCATCGCTTTTTAGGTATTCCTACACTCTTCGTCCAGTACGGGATCTGCATTCTATTATCTTTCTGGTCCCTCCGGTGTTTTGTTATCTCATAATATGTCCCGCCCAACTATATTTCATTTTTACTGCTTTCTCAGGAATTTTTTTAACTTTTGTCTTCCTTATCCAGATATTTCTCTTTTATTCCTTCAGTATAATGCCCAGCATTGACCTATCTATGACAATTTGAGCAGTCTACATGTTGTGTAGTGTTGCTTTCGTCAACGATGAGGTCTCTCAAACATACTTCATTGCTGGCAATATGCATTAATTATATTCATTATTTACGTGTGTTTGTGGTAATTTTGCCTTAAATACATCCCTTAATTTACCGAATGCTACCCATCCTAATATTATGCTTCTTCCTTCTACTTCATAGTTTTGTTTATCCTTATTTGTTGTTATCATTTGTCCTAAGTATATAAATTCATATACATTTTCCAGCTGATTATTTTCTATTAACACTACCGCGTTAAATTGGATATTACTATAGTTTTACAAATGTTTACCTTAAAGCCTACTTTTGTGCTTTTCTTAAATCGTAAATCGCGGTTTGAAGCTCTTGTGTATTATTAGCAAGCACTACTACGTCGTCAGCACATCTGAGATGAGGCAAGCTGTTACAGTCGCAAAAAGACACACGTTGCGGCGCCAATTTGTTACCGGCCAATCGAGCTTTTTCGACGAGTCGTAACTATCTTGATGGAAAAGGGCCTACAGCTTAGCTCAGAGTAGCTCAGGAGTAGGGGGAGTTCGTGAAAATCGCTTATGGGAGAAAATCATTAGTTGTGTACAGGGCGAATCGAAATAAGTGGGCGCCACCTTCCAAGTCCAGCTGATTGTGTAGGTCCTCGTGGAAGGCCGAGAAGCCAACAGCTTACGGGGATGGAACCTACCTTTATTGTGCCTCCACCTATATATTTAAAGCTTGCAAAATTCTTACACCAGCAAGTACAATAGACACAATAAGAGACAGTAAACTTTAAAACACATATAATGAAACATATGGCAAAATACAACGAAATGACAAGTTATAACACCAAAAAGGTTGAAGTACAGAATTAAAACCCTTGAACGTTCAGGAAACGACGCCGTTGACTCACAATATTTATACTGCGATATATCTGTGTGGTCAATGGCGTAGTTTACAGCAAAACACAGCATAAAGTTTCTTTTTACAAATATTTCGTGCAAATAAAAGATTTTTGACTGAAGGTCGCTTTTTTTTGGATTTAACAAGACAAAGTTTAATTCCGCTAAATTTTGCAAGTCGCGCGCAAGTTTGGTTTCACCACACACAAAAAAACTGGTCTGTTTTACCCTAAAGTTCAGAGGAGTGGGCACATATAATGGCGATTTCCAGTTGTAGGGTCGAAAAACCATAAAGGATCGGAGAACAGCGTCCTTCGGGGCAGCGTTGAGACAAGATGTAGTTGTTACGCCCCTGTAGAGGGCCGAGTTGCTTTCAACTAGGTCAGATGACGTGGTGACAGAAGCGAGACTTTTTCGGACGACGGGAACGAATCAAATTCCAACAAAACACTTGCACGATTTCCCTTTTACATTGTAACGTTGCTCCCGCTGCTCATACGAGACGCAAACGTTTCAATATTTGTTCACCTGGGTATGCTCTGGAGTTGTCCAGGATTCAATTACACGAATAGGCTTGAAAACAATAAAATTTTATTAAACTGGTTTACCCTTATGTACATATCATTTGTTAAATTAATTAAATGCAATTCCACTGTCTAAATAAATGTAATTCTACTGTATAAACCAATTAATTAGATCCTGGATACGCCACTGGGTAATCTTGGGTACTCGACTGGGTGAGATCCTGGATACGCTACTGGGTAGTCTTGGGTACTCGACTGGGTGAGATCCTGGATACGCCACTGGGTCTCGGGGTAGTTGGAGTGATTGGCTCTTTACGGGTCACGGGAACTGCTCACAGCTGATCGGTCGGTCGGGTGACCTGTGGTCAACAAGATGGCCGACACGTACACCTATACTATCAACACAGACACTCCAATTACTATGATTTGCGGGGACAACAGAAACGAAATTCCCTTGTGTTTAAATCAACGGAATTTGTGATTAGTGATCGTGAATTACACCTTTTACAGCGTACGAATATGTGTTTTAATGAACCCAACGGCGGCCGGTCTCGGGCAAGGCTCCCCAGTACTACAATCGCCGCAAATCGCTTTCAGAATAAACAATCTGTATGTATGAATGCAAAACTTTACGTTATTCTAAATTCAAACAGGTGATTTATCAGTAAATCATTGCTCCTGGAATTCACTCAATCTACGCGATTCGTAACAGCTCCGTTTAGCACAAATAAATTTAACCTTGCTTCTCTTTGTTTATTAATATTATAATAATCTGGCTTTTATACTGAAAATTTCGGGTACACGGATAATTCTCTAATTAGCTAACTAAACTTCTCCAGTCTTGCTAAGAAGAAAAGGACTTAATTTTCCTCCCACAAATTTGCGCAAATTAATTCTCTGCGACAGAATCTGTGGATAGTTTTGAATTGTTTAAAATGCTCCAAATCAAGTCAAAATTCACTAACGGGAGTTACAAGCACTTGGCGTTTCGTGAAATTGCTCCACGAATCAAGACAACTCTTGTACAGGGTGTTCAATCAACAACAGTGGGTATTACAGTTGAGATACGGCACCAATTCGAACACTGATTCTCTCAACTCTAATAACCTTTATACAGAATTATTTATTGCTGTTCTCTCAATTCAAACACCGGAGAATAGTCGATAAATATGTCTGCACAGGGAAAACGTACTACAGGGCACTCAAATAAACAAGCAAAGCAAGTCAAATTATTATCTCCACTAACTTTACTGTTAAAAATGTCCTGGCAATCCTAGCGTTTTCGAACGGCGGTACGCTGGCTTGAATCGACCCCCAAAGGCTACCTGCGATCGCTGTGCACTGGCTCGCTTCACTTCGGACTCGGTCACTGGAAAATCAAAATAATTAAACGCGTGAATACAACTGTAAAACACTGGAAAAATATGAATTCACTTTTAGGTAATTATTAGGAATTGTTAAACGGATTTCTACTATTCTGGTTATTTACAGGAACGGATTTTTAAACACTGGAAACTTTAAGAATACTCTTAAAGAAAGCGGCGGTATATTTCTGACTTTTGAAGGAATCAAGAGCCAGGAAATAAAGATGATTTTTAATGGCTGGGCTGACGGTTTTATAGGAAGCACTTTTCCACTTCCGTCATGCGCGCTCACCTCTCGGCTGGAGAAAGGGACGCTCGTTCTAGAACATTTTACGTCACGGTGGTTCCAGATGTATGTTGTTGAAACGATTATCTTTAAAATGTTGTTACTTTGTGGACTTGGTAATTAAAACCCAATTATTCACTAGACAACATTTTGGACCCGTTAAAAAAAAACATAATGCTGAACAGCAAAACTGTTCAAACTAATATTGTGGTCGATGAAATCCGGTTACAACAAGTGGCGAAATGCAAATACCTGGGTTGTAATTTAGACGAAAAATGGGACCACAGCATTGAAATAAGAACTAGAATTGAGCAAGTAAGAGCACTGCTTGTAAAAATGAAAAAACTCATCTGCTGCCGAGACATAAACCTACAACTTCGCATGCGTATTGTACGATGTTATGTCCTGCACGTTCTATTGTATGGAGTGGAAGCATGGACGCTCACCCAAGCAACAACTAAAAGGATAGACGCATTTGAAATGTGGATTTACAGAAGAATATTTAAAATATCTTGGGTTGAAAGAGTATGAAATGAGACCGTGCTACAAAGAATGGGAAAGGAAATGGAAATAATTCTCAAGATCAAAAAAATGCAAATAGAATACTTGGGATATACGAGGAAGTATTGGTATCTAGTTAGCCTGGAAAGCTTCTAGTAACGAAAAGTGAATATGGTTGCTGTGGTTACAACTATGATGGTTTATAAATAAGTTGTCAAAGTTTAACATCCATAAGTTGAACGGTGATCAAACTGTGAATTGTTGAAAACAGCATGTGTCAGAAAAAGATAGATGCTGAAAAAATCGAGTTTCGGTCAGTTATTAAGTATTTATTTTTGAAAGGGATATCGGGCAAAGAATTTTTTGTTGATATGATAGAAACCTTAGGTGATCAGTGTCCTTCATACGCCACTGTTAAAAACTGGGTTGCGGAATATGAAAGAGGAAGATCAAATGTGAAAGATGAGCACCGGCCTGGAAGACCAATTTCTGTGACCACTCCGGAATATTACAGAAGCATTGCACATTTCCTATGAACGTGTGTGTCACATCATTCATCAGGACTTGGGTATGAGAAAGCTTTCGGCCAAATGGATTCCAAGAAGCTTGAACGTTGATCAGAAGCGCGTTCGATTGACAACGTCGAAGGAAATCTACCACCGTTCTGCAGAAAATTTCTCAAACTGTTTGGATCGGCTTGTTGCTACGGACGAAACGTGGATCCATCACTATGACCCAGAGACTAAGGAGCAATTCAAACAGTGGAAGCATGTTGGTTCTCCACGACCCAAAAAATTCCGTGTTCAAAAATCAGCTGGCAAGATGCTTACTTCAGTTTTCTGGGACATAGATGGGATAATTCTAATAGATTATTTGGAACGGGGTAGAACTATCATGGGAGCATATTATACTGACTTGCTAACTAAATTACGTAAGAAAATTGTGGAAAAACCCCGCGCAAAACTTGCCAGAGGTGTGCTCTTTTTGTAAGATAACGCTCCTGCTCACAAGTCCTCGATTGCACTTTAAAAAATTGATGAGATTGGTTTTGAATTGGTTAACCACCTACCCTATTCTCCGGATTTAGCACCGCCAGACTATTATTTGTTCCCAAAACTCAAAAAACATTTGAAAGGTAGAAGATTTTCGACAAATGACGAAGCAATATGTGCCGTTGAGGAGTGGTTTGCAGACCAAGACAAAGATTTTTTTAAATGGCCTGGAATTACTTTCTGGACGTTCTGCTAAATGTATAAGTCTTAAAGGAGATTATGCTGTGTAAATAAAACGTTGTTTTGAAAGATTGTGGCGTTTTATATGGTAGGCTAAGAGCTTATTAATATCCTCTCGTATAATGCGTAACGAAAAATACCAATTGTTGCAACTAATTTCCAAGGTAAAGTACAGGGCAAGAGAACCGCGGGAAGAAGGAGAATATCCTGACTCAAAAATCTTCGTATCTGGTTTGGGAAAAGCACAAGATCCTTGTTCCGGGCAGCAGTATCTAAAGTAGAGATATCCTTGATGATCGCAAATCCTCGTTAGGAGACGCACCAAAAGTAGCAGAAGAAGTAGTTTATCAATATATTAATAAATAGGTCAGCAACTTGTCAAGTTATAATGAATTAAATGGTATCAACATCAAGACAATCAGAAGAGACACTACCGCTAGCAGAAACATATTCACCAAATGGCAAAAGAGGAAAAGAGAGAAAAGAACATCGAGATAAAGATTAGAACCGGAGCAGGCTGATACTTATCTCTGGAAGCAAAAAGAAGAAATAAATGTACGTTCTTCTTTAGCTCGATGCTCGATATTCTCTGTGACTGTACTTTTGTTGAGGCTTTACTATAGATATAAACTGCAACAAGCTTCTCAAAAATATCTCGTATAAGCATGGTATAGTACGGTTCGGGAAAAAGTATGTGACTATAGCATTCCGCTATAGCACACTCTGCATTAAAGTTGATAGGCAAAGGGTGGAAAAACACTATTTGTTCCTCCTGCTATTGATAAACTGCTCAATGCAACTGTTTTTACCTAACTAGATCCTCCAATGCTAACCTACACTTTGTCTTTGAGGTTTACCTAGCGCAGGTAAATATCTCCCACACTTAAGTACTTGTTCAGTTTCACTCAGATCTATTAGTTATAGCGTATCTCAACACAGAATGTAAATTATTAAGAGTGATCATATTTCTTGGTGTTTAAGTAATGCACGAACCGATACAGGCTATTCGAGTGCCTGGTGTATACCAGAAAATTTGTATATTGCAGAGGCGTACGTTTTTACTGCGTTTCATTTGGAAACACACTTATAACTGAATTTTAGCAAAAATATTTGTTTTGTGTAGGTTGTACGGTGCTTACATACATTTTTAATGCTGCAGAATCGCATTCTTGAATTTTCATAATCAGCATAAGCGGACAAACATAATTTTTTTCAAGAGTAGAATACCCAGTTATGTTTAAAACAAACACTTCATAATTGAATTTAAGTTTTGGCATAATGGCAAACAAAAATAGATTTGTATATTACATGGCACAAAGTAACAGCTAAAAGCCGAAAAAACTAATAGAAATTATTCACTCCATGGAGTATTTATACTCCTAGAAATAATCATTAGAACTGCATTATTATATTGGTAAAGTATTAAGGAATCGTTGGTGGGTAACTCATAAAAATCCAACAAACAACTTGAAGTTTAAGTAGAAAGTATTGAAGTCGAGTCATAATATAAGTAACAGATTATATTTAATTTATTGCCGATATACTCGTCTTTGCTAGCTAAAGTTATATTTGACAATTTAGATGATTGTGTTGTTAATTCCCTAATAAATTGCCTAAATGTTAAACATGAATAAAAATAACTATTACACTGGTGCATTTTAAGTAAAATCTATCTGCGAATCTGCAGGACAATGTTTAAGTTCGTATAGCTTTGAGTTAATGCGGTAGCTAGGTAAACCTCTGAGACCGAATATAATCCAGGCACATCAGAACATAACTCTTTCTTAGTATAAAAACCTGTATCTCAGAGAAAATATGATTGCCGTATCTGTTTATCAGGAGCAAGTCATACTTCCATGACACTGCCCAGTTGGAAACAGCTACGACAGGTGCAATACTTCTTGGTAACTTAATCGGAAAGCAGGACACTATTGCAATATTTAATGTTAATGGAATCCTAACCCGAGTTAGGAACAGAGGCCGGACCTAAAAGCTTCCACTGCTGTTGTATCTGATTATTACAGTTATAGATCAGAATAACAAAAAATGGTTATATGCTGTATGTTTGTATTACTAGAAAGAAATTTACTGTGTACTTATCGTTTTTAAAATAATTTTCGCCACAGCATCGCCGGTGTCACCTGCTACTCAAAAACAATAAACATTTACATGTTTAATGAGTAGTTACACATATATTACGAAGTACGCAGCTTACGCGATGGCACAGTTGGTTTATCGTTTAACAAAACTTTAAATTCAATTTAGAAGTATCGTTTTCATTAATGTTTATGATATATATCTATCTTCTTTTTCAAACCCACGCTGACGATCTGTGGTAAATGCAGTTGATGGCCTGAAGGCAAGTTGCACTTGGACTACAACTCATGATCCTAATCGTAGAATCTAGTTCTGCCATTTCACACAATCCATGGAATGATTTAAATAATTGTTTTGCAATAGTATCTTGTAAAGGAACTGGGTAGCCGGCCTCGGTGGTCTAGTGGTTAGCGCATTTGCCTTTAGATCCGAGGGACAAGGGATCGAACCTGGTTGAGGTCGGCGAGATTTTTCTAGCTGGGAAAAATCTGAAAATGCGCCTTCTGTCGGATAAGAAGTAAAGCCGTAAGTCCCGTGCCACTGCGATGTGTGGCACGTTAAAAATCACTACTGGAGTTGGAATTACCCCAGATAAGCAAAATTCTTCGTTAGAGTGTACAATCGGCCAAATGTGGCCTAAGTACATAGAGATGCTTGGAAAACCGCGTCCTAGATCTCGCTCTTTCAAATCATCATCATCATCAAAGGAACTGGGCGAAACTTCGATCTATTTTTGGACTATTATTTTCTCTCATCGATTGTCAAATACATAAAGACAATATTTTGTTCTAAAAGAACGATTACGTTATCGACGGAAATATTTACAATTTGGTTTCCAGATGGAAATATCAATATTTGTTACATAACTTAGAATTTAAAGTGATGTGCAATTATGTTTTCAAAATAAGACTCTTTGGAGTCTACGATTTTAAAGAAAACGCTGTTGATATAAAAGTAATATTCTGTTCCAGTGTAAAAGTAAATATATTTTCATTTTTTAATACTGGGGACCGCGGTAGAGTAATGGTCGCAGCGCTTGGCTTCGGAGTTATTCTACCAAAGTCGCTCAGGTTCGAATCCTGAGCACTGCACTTTCCCAGGGTGTTTGTGGTGTCTGGGTCATGGGGTTTTTCAAGGGTGGGGCATGTTAGACCTGTGAATAGCACGAAATGTGCTGAGCCGGGATAAGCTGGGTGGGATGGGAATCTTGGAGAAGCCTTTGGCAACTCCACGATTCTTTAAAAAAAAAATTTTTTTTTAGTACTGTAGAAATAAGGTTAACTGCCTCTATCATCCTCTTTGTGTACAATAGAAAGTGCTAGACGCATTTACTACATATCTTACATATCTTCGCAACGTATTTATTTCTTAAAAATCTATTATGCAACGATCGGAGTGCAGTGCTTAACTTCAGCTAGCTTCATTCAAGTGCTACGATTTTACGCTGTTCCGTTTTATACATTTAAAAATATTACATGACAGTACGAAATCTCATACTGGTAAAGTTATTATTTTAATAAGAGGACTTTATAAGTCCGTTATCTTATAATAATACTTTGAGGCGGTAGTAACGGTGACATTTTTCTTGTTGGCAATGTCAGTTTTATTTGAAACACAAAAAAGAAAACCGCTAAAATGGTTGTAAAACACGTAACGTCTGGAAGACGTCACATAAAGCACGACATGTCCGTTAGGGTGGAGCGAAAAAAATTTTTTTTTAAATTCTTTAGGCCTATGTATGCAAAAGTTGCTTTATGGGACACATTATATGTGTGCAAAATTAGAGTTACATGTGACGTCATCTTCAGGTTCCTAGACAAGTTTGAAATTTGTAAATAGCAACAAAAATTTTTTTTGCTCTTATTTATTATTTTTACTACCACTCAACCCGAATAAATAATTTTAATTCAAATCATTCAATTTTGATGCGTGTTTTTTTCCCATACGACTTGGCGCCACTGCTTTCTGGAATGTGACAACATTGCTTAGCACAGGTGTGCATGCGCGCAGGGTTTGCTAAGACGTCAGTACGCCTTTAGTGACGGGAAAGTGGAAATTCGTTTACTCATTATTATAGTTACTAGTGTCCTTAGGTCATAGATAATTATAATAATATAAGATAATTGTGGAAAATGCCTAAAACTCGTCGAGAAACTGAGTGTGAAGTGTTTGGTGCACCTTCTGAATTAAAAACCAATGTGCTTCCAACTTATTCTGATGTAATGAAAGCCTATTTGTTCATCAGATGTTCACTTAAAGAGGTTATGAATAATAAAGATCCAAGTGTTGCCGAAGTATCCTCAAATTTGATGTTAAGTATCAAAAATATATGGAAAAGAGCTTCATTACCTGTTGTTTCCGATCAGCAAATTTTACACAAGATAAAAACGTATAATGAAAGATACAAAGCTATTAAGAAAAACACAAAATCAGTTTACAATAAAAGATGTCTTGAGAAGCTAGATTTATTTAAAACTGCAAGCCAAAATCTATTTGATATTTCATTTTGCAAATGTGAAGATTTTTCTTTTTGCCACTGCATAAACAAAATACCCCCATCCGAACGCGAATTTTTAATTGACCAAAGAACTACACGAAGAATGGGGATTGGGAATGTCGATATTAAAACCAGTAAGAAGAATAGGAAAAAGCAGGAACGAAAAATACATGAGTTTGAAAAACTGAAAAAACGTAAAGAGCAAATTAGTCAAAAGCGTGCAATTGAGATGGTGGAAGACAGGCTAAGTTCAGGTGGTGATAGTAATAGTGAATATCAAGCAACTCTAACTATTTCTAGTGATGACGATGACAACTTCGAAATTTCTTCAAGGGTTATCCCATCTACTTCGAAGACAGTTCTACGACCGCAAGCGAGAATAAAACTACCACATCTAGCTGCAGCTTGTGACAGAACAGGTATATCCGACAGGTCAGCATCAATTATAGTAAATTCTGTTTTGCAAGATATTGGGGTTATTACTAAGCAAGATCCCTCTAAAGTTATCGATAGAAGCAAAATAAGACGAGAACGTAAGAAATGCCGTCAAGATTTGCAGGATACTTGCCACGTAAATACTGAAATAAGCGGACTTTACTTTGATGGAAGAAAAGATAAGACGTTAATTCTGGAAAAAGTTGGATTAAAACATCACAGAAAAACCATTACTCAAGAGCACATTGTTTTGGTTTCTGAGCCAGGGGAGAAGTATTTGGGACACGTTACTCCAACATCAGGCAAAGCTAGCTGTATTAAGACAAGTATATTAAACTTTTTGGTTACCGCATTAGAAACTAATTTGCAAAAAATAGCGGTAGTTGGATGCGATGGGACGGTGGTCAACACGGGAATGAAGAATGGTGTCATAAAGCAGCTTGAGAATGCTATAGGCAAACCAGTACATTGGTTTATATGTTTATTACATTGTAATGAGTTACCTCTGCGTCACTTAATGGATCACGTAGATGGTAAAACTAAAGACCCAAAAGGCTTCTCTGGTGTCATTGGAAAAGCCATCGATACATGTGAAAATATGCCGGTGGTTACTTTCGAAAAAATACATGTAGAACTGCCTCAGATTACATTGAACATTTTAAGTACAGATCAAAAGTATCTATACGAGATGTGTTTAGCAATTTCAGAAGGCAAAGTATCTTACGATTTGGCTCAAAGACAGCCAGGGAAAATGGCCCATTCGAGGTGGTTAACAAC
>JABXWE010000510.1:0-11470 GCA_014611495.1 Limonius californicus | reverse complement strand
ATTAAGATTATCACGGTAGGTTTTCTACCACACGCCCCCGTACTAGTTGTAGGTGAGAACAGCTGAGTCATGTGTGTAGATTTGGCAACAGTGTTGGAGGTAACAATGAATTAGATGTCTCTTTTCATATATATATATATTGGAGGTCCGAACGTATCTTTCGTATGCTCTATATATGACCCCATAAAAAAGAAGAAATTGCTTCCCCTCTTTTGAAATTCGGATTGTCGGAGTCCCCCTCATTATATATATGTCGAATTTATAGCAACAGATCAAAGGGAAGACGTGGAGGTCAGGACGCCTCTTCTGTTTGCCGGAGGTGACAACTTAACAGGCATCAATATATATACATATATTGAATCTAAATAATATCTAGTGGAAAAAGCATTGACTATAATGCATCGAACTATGCTTTTTTGAATCTGCTATATTCTGTAGTTTTTGCATAATTGACGTTAGTTAATTTAGTATTTTCCGCTTACCATTATTTGCATTCGGTATTTATGAATTTTACTTGTTTGTGTTCGACGTTATAGCAGCTGACCTTTTGTTTTTGACGTTAGTGCATTTGACGTAATACTTATTCGACTTTTTGTATCCGATGTTATTACATACGGCCCTTTTGCAATCCGCATTTATTGCATTAAGTTTTAAAAATCGACGTGAGTGCATGCGACCCCTATTCGAAATTTTTATCGTCGAGATTATGGTGATTAACATTTCTCTATTCCACATTATTTCCATTTTACATTTTTATATTCTCCCACGAGGATTGATCACTATGGGAGAGTAGATCAACAACCCCCCTTATGGGGGAGGCCCATGCCCAACAATGGGATACTGCGGGCTAATAAAAAAAAATATATTCGATGATAATCGCATTCGAAACTTTTTTCATTCATAATATTCGTTCGTTGTGTTTGCATTGGACGTTATTACTTATAAGGCATTTTTATTTTACATTATGGTTGATAATTCTACCATACCTGCATATAGGATTCTAATTCCAACGTCTTCCTAGGGAAGTCCATTATATAGTACGTGTGATCATTTTTGTTGAATTTGTTTTCGATTTTTTAATACTATTTCTAAAATTCTGGATTTCTATATAGTTTGGCTGACGCTTCTGTTTGGTCATCAAACTAAACAATTAGTCATAATTGTATCTTATTTTATTTATAGCTAATTAGAATAATAATATATCTTTACCATGAAAAGTATACAAACTTAAAATCTCAATTATGACTTTCGTAACATTAAAAAGTGATGGTGATCAGTGGTTAGAGACCGTAAAAAATCAGTTATAAATAAAATTCCAAAAACTGTGCGCTCTTTTGGTCTATGCGCCCATGTACCTAATCATTTGAATCATCGATATTTGTGGTTTTATTTGGACATGTTAACGAACGTAACTTATATGTTTTTTCAATTTGCAGTGCTACGTCATTTTATTCAGAAACGTTTAATAGAGGTAAATGACTGTCTTCATTAACATCCTTGATCTTCTCGTAAGAATCATAATCGAATGCAATGTTTACTGAAAACTTAGTAAACATATGATTAACACACTGAAAATACGTTTAAGAAGCTTTGTTTATTATTTATGTGGTTAAATAAATGCATTACATAATGTAATTAAATTTGTAACATATTTATGACATCTTTTATTCATGTCTTTGATGACACAATAGCATTAGACGAAGCAGAACGTTATTATTATGTCACTTATGATTGTCATATTCTGGTTACTTATATAAATTTTAAAAAGCAATTTGTACATATTTTTTATTAACTTTATTTAATCAACAATCAGAGCAGAGTGATACATATTACAAACATATACGTTAGACTTAAGTTCTATACATAAGAGGCTTAATTAGTAATAATTTATATAAATAGACATATTTTAATAGATGCTTCCAAATGGCAACTTGTCCTAACAATAAGTTTCAAGATTTTGCACACAAAATTATGCAAATGTGTTTGACAGCTAAAAACTTATATTTTTCTACATTTTTAAACGGATACGAAATTTTAAATGATAGCGCTGCTTGCATTGTTTTAATGTGTTTTAAAGCTTTCTTTTCCAGATTAAGAAAACATACAATGTAGTTTAATCAACTTATCCAAACATATTAAATTAAAAGTTTGCTCACTGAATTAAGTAAAAGTAAAAGACGTCTTTCAATTAATGTTTTTTGCCAATGAAATTGGTAATAACATAATTACTAAATTAGGTAACGTTCAATAAGGTACATTGTGGTGAATATTCATATTTTACAATTTCGGAACACGCCTAGAACGCTTCCACGTTTGTTCCATGCGTTGGAAGTTCCACGCCGCTCACCAACTGTTTCCGTACACTGTGGTGGAGTGGGGAGCTCGACGTGCCACTTTACGAAGTTGTGGTGTTGTAAACGTGGCTTAACAATTTTAGCCGCTTTTTAAAATTAAGAGTAATTTGTCCTTTTAATTGCCGGAAACATGAGCGCCAGTACATTGTACGTGATCGCCTTTTTGGCAATTCTATCCAGTGGATTTTGCAGTTCTTGCTTAAATCCTGAAATAACCTCCAAATCTTTTACAACACAAGATGCCACGATCGTCACAAATATTGCTTATATTTCGGAGTTTAACCTAAAATGTGGGTCCGGCTCTATTTCACATTTATATGCAGATATTGACGGTGTAATTGTACCAGTGTCTGAAGTTACACCTAGCAAATATCAAGTAAGTTTTTACTTAACATATTTATTATATAATCTACTCATGTTTTCATTTAAATACTGCAGATAAGTGAGGAAGGATATCTTTTATGGGGCCACCTCATGTGTACATATTAATATTGCATAGGGATTAGATTTAAAATTAATTTCTAACCTCAGTAAAAAGGTTCAATGAGCCCTGTGAAGCTGAATTTGGATTTGCACATGACATGGTCCATAATTACAGCTTTCTAGGGCCCTATTAAAATATTAAAACCGTTTAAAATAATATTTTATTCAATTTCAGGTTAGCTGGACTGAAGAAATCAAAGTAGCCCGTCGTGGTGACATCACTCTTCGTTTATTCGATGAAGATGGTTATACTGCCTTGCGGAAAACTCTTCGTGCTGGAGAAGACACCTCCACTGTGTCTCCTCTCTTCACAGTAATAGTTAACCATCCAGGAGCTTTCACTGGCCCTTGGTTGAAGAGTGAGTTCCTTGCAGCAGCCCTGTCTTTTGTTGTTGCATATTTGGCCCTTAGTTCAAGAGCCAAGTTACTTTCATAATTTCAGTAGTTCATTGTACATCAATTTTACGGCTGTTGGTTTGAAAACATGTTCCAGCTATTTATTATAAGCCACAACATTCAAACACCATCAATTTGTTTAAGCCAGCACTAGTGAAACCATCAAAGCTTGTTTGAAATGGTTTATCATCACACATCATGAGGAACTTTTGTATTTGAACTTGTTAATAAAACTACAGAAACAACTGTGTTTATGGATTTAGTTTTAAGATGTTTTTTTTTTATTTAACATTCCTTAAATTGTTTAAATAAACCAACTGAGTAGTGACAAAGGACCATAAAACCATCATTATTGAGCTAATATGTTTAGTACTACTCTGTTTTTAATTTGCGCTGGTGTCTGTAAATACATATATTTTTGCCTGAAACCATTCCTGTATTTAAACTTTTTTGTTGTTGCATATTGGCCCTTTAGTTCGAGAGCCAAGGTATTCTCATAATTTCAGTTCTAGCTACCTATTACAAGCCACAACGTTCAAACGTGTTTGTGGAATTAGTTTAAAAATGATTTTCTTACCTAACTTTTCCTAAATTATTTATCCAAACCAACTGAGTAGAAACCAAGAACCACGAAACCATTATTATTGAGCTAATATGTATAGTACTACTCTATTTTTAATTTGCGCTGGCGACCTTAAATACTTGTATTTTTTGCATAAAACCATTTGTGTTAAAATTCTTTTGTTTTTGCTTTTAGTTCAATAGCCAAGCTATTTTCATAATCTCAGTAATCCGTTGTACACCAATTTTCAAGCTGTTTGTTTGAAAACATGTTCCAGCTAGTTATTACAAGTCGCAACATTCAAACAATCATTTTGTTTAAACCAGTACTAGTGAAACCATCAAAGCTTGTTGGAAATAGTTTATCATCACAAATCATGAGGAACTTATTTGAAATTATTAATGTAACTACAAAAAACAACAGTGTTTGTGGAATTAGTTTTAAGAAGTTTTTACCTAACATTTCTTAAATTGTAAGCTTGCTAAGTAAACCAATTGGGTAGTGACGAATAACCATAAAACCATTATTATTGAGCAAATATACGTGGTACTCTTATTTTTAATCGCACTAGTGTCCTTAAATACATGTATTTTTTTACCTGAAGCCATTTCTGTGTTAAAATTCTTCTGTTGAATATTTGACTTTTAGATGAAGAGCCAAGTAATT
The DNA here is from genome assembly GCA_014611495.1 of Limonius californicus. NCBI lineage: Eukaryota > Metazoa > Arthropoda > Insecta > Coleoptera > Elateridae > Limonius > Limonius californicus. The sequence goes on along the minus strand of JABXWE010000510.1, from coordinate 7,009 downwards.
TTCATCAACACCAGGGGGAAATGCTAACAGAGTTCTGTGCCTTTATGGAACTCAGAATCAACAACACATTCTTAAAACATAAATGCCAACACAAATATACGTTTGCAGATTACCGTGGCAGCAAATTGGTAATCGATTACATAATTACCAGTAGAACTATACACCCCGAACATATACTAGATGTTAGATGTCTGACCTCGGCAAATATAGGCTCCAACCATAACTTAGTCCTTTGCAAGCTTCAAATGCCTGCTACCCCCCATCAAAAAGAATCTTTCTTTGAATGTTGAGAAATTCAACATCCAGTCACTAGCTGATCCAAATACAAGGCAACTCTACGCAAACCGCCTACGACAACACATTACGATTAACCTAATCTAATATGACAATACTGATGACAGCTGGAATAGGTACACCAAAGAAGAATATATAAGTACAAAGCAGCGGAAGAAACGATTGGAAAGAGAAAGATCAACCTTTACGCAAAACCAAATACCAAACTATGGTTTACCCCAAAAGTCAAGATCACGGAAGAAAAGAAAAAAGCGTAGGTACCTATGAACACTATGTCAGAATACGAAATCAGGTAAACAACAGAGTTCGAGAAATAAAAAAATGAATACTGGCGGAAATTTAGCACAGACATTGAACATGATATGTAAGGAACAAAAAAGAGTTTGGTAAATGCTAAAAGGATTAAAGAAACTAACAAACGAGGATATAGAATTAAAAGCCAATAGAGGGTTGGATAAGATACTTTGAAGAACTAAGTATACATTAACAATGAACAAGACGACGAAGAACACGATAATGAAGCGACAATAATTACAGAAGAATAAGTAAGACATGGACTAACAAACCTCAAAAATAGAAAAACTAACGAAGACGAAATATGTAATGAACTCATCAAATATGGTGGGGAATCTGTAACACAGGAATTCACCAAAATATTAAAAAAAAGTATAAAATACAGTAACATCCCTTCCGAATGGAAGAAAAGTATCACTGACGAATCGTCACACTATAGAGGCGTAACATTGCTAAGCTCCGTAATGAAACCTCTCACAAGTAAAGTACTAGCAACAGAAATATCCACCATTATCTTCATAAGTGACGAACAGAAGGCTTTCGAAGAAACAGTTCCACTACAGACGCCATTTTCATGAGACGGTAGAAAAATCCATTGAATATAACACCTGCGTTCATCTGTTTCATAGATCTAACGACAGCAGTTGATCGCGTGCAACTGAAAGACGTCCTAAACATACCTACTAACAGAGAAAGGAGTACCAACAGAATACATCATAGTATAAGGAGAGTATGGTGTGCTACAAACGCGACCAGATTTCGTCCGGCCTGCGCAGTGACGTCACGTTGGGAGCATTGGCGGCATCATCCTTTGAGTGTTGCATTCATTCGTGTTTTTTATGTATTATGATTGTTCTGGAAAGCGTGCTTAGATAATTTATTCAAGTTAGAATTCAGGGTTTTTATTTTATCAGCATTGACTTTTCCTGTGCGTTGTCTAGTGGTTAGGCGACATTTAAAATGCCTGCATGTGCCGTGCAAGGGTGCCTCGATTATTCGAGGAAAACTAAGGGAACTGATATAAAGTACTACAGTTTTCCAAAAAATGAGGAACTATCAAAGCGATGGATACACGCTTGTCATCGTGCAGATAAATTCAAATTCAGCAAGGTAAAATAATTAGGTGCATTTCTGGCGAGATAGTTGTTGTTCGAAGCACTTTTCCAAGCTTTGTTTCCATAGCAGTTTAAAACATAACATGTTGAACTATACCCCTAAGAATCATCGAGATCTGAAAATAGATGCTATTCCAAAGGAATGCTTACCAGTTATTTCGACAACCTCAAATACAAACATGGGAAACGAGAGACTACAACGAACTCATCAGTGGCGGCTTGTACTAAAGGGCACAAGGGCACGTGCCCACCCAACCACCAAGATAAACACAGAAAGAAATTCGCATGTAATTCAGTGCATTATTTTAATTTCATTATTTTAACGATGGTATCAAATTTTCCTTCCGCACTACAAGCGCGGCTAACAGTCTCAAAACTATTTTCCGGGGCACGCTCTGATTTGGTCCCCATGCAGAGGTGATTCGGTTGGCTATCGGTTATCTTCGCTATACGCGATATACCAGGCCAATGGGGCACCGAGCGCAGCGTTCCCCATTTAAAGTCAACGTTTCAATTTCGACCGTAGTGTTTTGTTTTAGTGCAGTCGCGCGTGTGAATTCAACGACGAACGTGACGTTTTTTCAATGATGGAAGTTAATTGCGTGCAAAATCTTTTATAAAACCCGCTATCATTTGAGGAAAAACTTTTAATTAAGAAGAAAGGAAGGCCTATTCCTGATATTCAGATAAACTACAGTTCGACAAGTAAAACCCGAACGTACCTACAATAGAAAATTCAACAAGAATATCTATGAAAAATACGATTGGATGTGCGGATGTTCGATAACAAATAAACTGTTTTGTTTTATGTGCTTAATTTTTAAGAAAGAGGTAGTGCGTGGAATAAACAAGGGGTTAATGATTTAAAACACATTGCAGAAAGGGCAAAGAAACACAAATCTTCCGTTTCTCACATGAATTCGTACATGGATTTTAGTGTTTTAGGCAAAGTGGACATCCGTGAACAACTAGACGGTGCTTATTTGCTACATAAAATGAAGTGCAACGAAGACGTGGAAAAAAATCGTCATATTTTGCGCCGGTTAATTATGTGTATTAAATTTTGCGGTGCTTTTGAATTAGCGTTGCGAGGTCACAATGAAACATTAAGGTCAGACAATCCAGGAATTTATTTATTTAATCAACTTTGCTGCCGAATTAGACGCTGTGCTTGCAATACATATGAAAGGTTCACAAGTGTCTAAAGGCGTCTCAAAAACAATTCAGAACGAATTGTTAGATGCAATGTTCCAAATTTACAAGCAGGAAATATTAAAAGAAATTGAATCTGCAAATTTCATTGCTTTGGAGGCCGATGAAACTACAGACACTTCGAATCATCAGCAAATGGTTGTTATTATTCGATACGTGTTTAATGGACAAATTTTTGAACGCTTTTGGTCTTTGGTATAGGCATGCATTTCCACAAAAATATTTTGATGAAACTGTGAAATCTTATCCTATGTTGGACAGTGTAACATTGAAAAGTGAACTTTCAGCAATTTATGAGCGCGATGACATGTGTGACGTAGGTGGTATTTTGCCACTTTTAGTGACTGAACGCATTGGCGGTCCTATCAATAGAAAAGAAGTTTGTCCAGTCTATCCCGGATTTTGACAACAAAGTCATAGACGTCTTTTCTAGCATGAAAAATAGGAGAATGGATTTTATGTACAAAAAATAGGTAAGTTTTTTCTTGTGCCCACCCTCTTTCTTAACTCACGAGCCGCCACTGGTATTATAGTAACTAAGCTTTTCTATACTTTATAAAGTTTGTGTGTTCACTTTTACCGTGTAAACACGCCAACAGACATGTTAAAATTTAATTTAATGTATTCCAAATATCAAAAATTTTTATTTATGTGATAACGCAATAATGGAAAGTGTTTTTAAAAAAATGTTTACAGGCTACGATTTGTTTTAACAATTTATATTCCATTAAAGTCTAGTGTTGGTTGCTTATGCGAACCCAGTATCTTTTCGAACAAGTAAAGCGCAATTGCAAAGTCAAGAGCAGCTATTTCACATGAATTCAAGCAAACATAATACTTAAATCCGAAGCTGCTTATAAATTAATTACATTAAAAAGTACAGAAAATATAACAAGACGTTAATTGATATGTTCACAGCGGAAACATTTGTAAATAGATGGAGAGGAAGTCTGAAATCGCATCCAGTTACATATCAAAGTTGGAACTCAGTCGATATGATTTTTGACTACATCTAAAAGGTAGAATCTGTGCAAATAGTCTACAAAAAGCTTATAGGTCAACACATACGCGTATCATAACCTGATACAGTTCTAAATGTAGTTCGCAAACTTTCTTGTTGTCGGTCTGTTTATAGTGAACAGATGAAGATATGCCAGCTTAAATTGAATAATATGTAGATTTAAATTGTTGTTAACATACATTTCGTAAAAGCGTTACTATTTTACTTTCCTGTATTTCCACTTCTGTTACGTGTTCGTTGTAATTCCGTGGTGTAATAATAACAGAGTTTCTAGGTTTACAAAATTTTGGACCTGGAATTCATTTTCGTTTACTTGAAAGCGTACCTACATATGAATTCACACCATCGATCGCGGTTTACTTGCCTATACGAGCCCTGTCCCATAAGTGTTGGCCCAGTCATAAAAAAAATGCATTTCTTATATTTGAGCTCAACTGGAGAAGCTGCATCCAATCGCATTATGATTTTTTACGTTTATACTTACTGTCTTATCTCTTATACAAATTGCAACATTTGTAGCAATTTTTAGACTAACTCGCTGGATATTTAAAAAGACGTAGGTATACTTGGTGTAATTTAACGCACAAATCATAATCATACTATCTTCGGGTTACGAAACAGATGCAAGTATTTGACAACTTGCAGTTGTTATTAGTGTCGTTAGAACATTAATAAAGTGAATTTGCTCGAGATTTATTGTTACAATGGTGCGAGGTAAGCCTGTTACTGAAGATGTGCGTAAAATAATCGTTTCCTTGTCACAATCGGAAAAATCTGCGTCTGAAATTGGAAAACTTGTCAGTTTGTCAAGATATACAATTCGCAACATCATTAAGTTATTTAAAACAACCAAATCTGTTGCACTAAAGCCTATTCCTGGAAGAAAATCTGGCGTTACTGATACTAACCGAAGAGCTTTACGTCGAATTATACAACAAAACCGGCGTTCCAATTATAATGAATTAAGTATTTTGTGGAGTGAAGCAACAGCAAAACAATTTTCAAAGTCCACTTGCAACCGAACAGCAATAAAAATGGGTTACAGGACCTGCAAGGTAAATCTAATTGCATTTTTGTTTCTGTAGAACCATATCACATCACTTTTCAGGCAAAAGAGAAACCTCTGCTTACTAAAAAACAAAAAAGGGATAGGTTACGGTGGGCAAAACATCACATTAATTGGACCCAGTCCAATGGGCCTCAGTACATTGGAGTGATGAGTCACGTTTTGAAGTTTGTACAGGTGATAGTCGGAGTAGGGTTATACGATCCAAAGAAAAGGCTTTTCATTCTGATTGTTTGAAAAGAAAAGTTAAGTTCCCTGCTTCCGTAATGGTTTGGGGGTCGATGTCGTCCAGTGGAGTAGGTAAACTACACTTTGTAGAAGGGTTTGTAAACGCTGCAAAGTATATTGACATTCTGGAAGATAAACTAAGACCTAAATTTGATGAAGCCAGGCGAGCTGGAATCGAACTTATTTTCCAGCAGGACGGCGCAGCCTGTCATACGGCCAAAAAAGTGAAAAGTTGGGTTTTGGAAAGAGAAATTTCACTATTAAAATGGGTTTCTAGCAGCCCAGATCTGTCCCCTATAGAGACATTATGGCACATCATGAAAAAAAAACTTCGTGTGCAACCTGCAAGGACTGTATCAGAGTTGCGCTCTCGCCTGCAAAATATCTGGAATAATTTTACAGTAGCTGAATGTCAGAAGTTGGTGGAAACCATGCCTCGTCGGATAAAAGCAGTTATAGCAAAAAAGAGGGACGTTACACAGTGGTAACTGTAGGAACCAAGTATTAGTTGTATAAAAGCATAATCATCAAAAAGTGATTAATCACAATTTTTTTGTTTGTTTCTTCTATTATAGTTAGTGTGGATCAGTGATTTCCTTTATTTAAGGCATTAAGTTATAATTCAGTGAAAATAAATTAGTAGGTGTTTTGATTTTTTGCTTAAATAAGTCATTTCAATGATTTTATGCAACTGGGCCAACACTTATGCGACAGGTCTCGTATAGGTCATTGATACATGGAGCTCTAACAGTTTCTCTAAATAACACTGGTTACACCAAAGAAATTTCGATTATTGCACACAGCAATGGATCAACACAAAACTGATAGACACATTCATAGAGAAGGAAGATTATAAATTAACAATTCAAAAAATATATTCAAGAAATCACTCTGAAAATGTTAAATAAGTACATATATTCCAATTTTTTATTTCGGTGATATATTGCAGAAAATTGCTAATATTATAATCAAAACAGGTACATTTAAAGTAATTTATAAAACAACCAGTATCACCCTCAGCACCTTATTCAATGCAAAAGATACTAACGATTTGTTAAAATCGGGTGTTTACCAATTTAACTATTTACAGTGTAATTCTGTATACATAGGTCAAACAATTAGAAATGTTGACACAAAGAACGCAAAGGCTCATACAAATACAAACACCCAGAAAAATTTAACTACGCTAAACACAATCATGCATTGACATCAAATAATATTATAACATTTTCACACTTCTGTGATGATAAACGTAAATTGGATATTATTATTTATTATTATTAGATGTTAGGGCTGTGGTCTTTATATACCTTCGACCCTTAGTGGTCCTTTTGTAACTTATGAGCCCTTTCTTTGTTAGAGAAGTTGTAGGATGCTGATCAACCTTATAATGTCTCTGGACTTCGAGTCCCTTATTTCATTAGGTACATGGTTGCCATTCCGAAAATTTTATGTCTGAGTCGACAGGCAGCATTGCATTCGCATAGAATGTTTTCTGCCGTTTCCGCTGCCTCGTTACATAAGCGGCAGATTTGGTCCTCAGCTTTACCGATCTTAACCTTCCAGTAGTCGCACCTTTTATCTGGACACCAGTAGTCGCAGTAGGTCTCTCAGACCCCTTGGTATTCCGACTTTTTGCCCTCATACTAATTGAGATATATTGCTCATTACTGAATATATTTGTTTATTAGGATAATAAAACACATTCGTCACAAAATTTTACTTCTAACTTTATTTGAAAATTCACAAAATAATATCAAAGCAAAATGTACATTTCTT
>JABXWE010000507.1:0-68802 GCA_014611495.1 Limonius californicus | reverse complement strand
ACGACTCGTATCAATTTAAAACATATACAAGTACAGGAGACGAACTCATAAAACGCGTTGAATTCCTTTGATGTTACAAATTAGGTGTTGCCCTCCCACAATCAGCTAATTGGTGAACTGAAAATTTCTTCTAATGGTTCATTGAATGCAGGAAAATTCACAAATTACTAAATCGAAACGGTGCGTCATCGATCTGAATTTCAGCGGAGCACCAAGGTCAAGGTTAATAACTAAATCAATACAAACGAATATTTACCCCTACCTTTATGCGATCTTCGGAGAAGAACCTAAACATAAAGTCGCCAAATCACACACACGACCCCTTTCAGAAATATTTTATGTCCAAACTGTATTTCAAGCTGCAGAATGCTACGGGGGTGGTTGGATAACTACGTGGCCTAACAAAGAAAACGCAAGTTTTCTTCGACAAAAAACATTTTAGTTTTTAATCTAGTCTCCTGCTTGCTCAACACACTTATTCCAAATTAGCAATGCCTTCATTATAGGTCGATAAATCCATGTCCTCGAGATAGCTATTTACAGCAGCGATTACCTCGGAATTAAGACGAAAATCTCTTACCGCCGAGCCATTTTTTCAGGTTTGGAAACAGATGATAATCGCTGGGGGCCAAATCTGGGGAACAAGGCGAATGGGGTACTAATTCAAATCCCAATTCATGAATTTTGGCCATTGCAATCGCAGACTTGTGGGCAGGTGCGTTATCTTGATGGAAAAGCACTTTCTTCTTTACCTCGATGTTGTCATTCAGTTGTTGCAACAAATTGCCATGATACTCGCCATTTATTGTTTTCCCCTTTTCTAAGTAGTCGACCAAGATAATTCCATGAGAATCCCATAATACGGTTGCCATAACCTTTCCTGCTGACAAAACCGTTTTTGCCTTCTTTGGTGGCGGAGAACCTTTATGTGTCCATTGTTTGGATTGTTCTTTGGTTTCGGGAGTATAATGGTGGACCCAGGTTTCATCGACGGTTATGAAACAGCGCAAAAAATCCTTTGAATTGTGGCGAAAACGTGCTAAAAGGTCGCGAGAAACGCTCAAACGATTCAGTTTTCGCTCTGGTGTGAGCAACCGCGGCACCCAACGCACCGAGAATTTTTTCATTTCCAATTCTTCAGTTAAAATTCTGTGCACACTGTCATTTGAGATACCCACTACGGCAGCTATCTCGCGCACTATTACTCGACGGTCATCCAATACGATACGGTGGACTTTTTCAATCATATCCGGGGCATCAGCAGTTTTTGGACGTCCACTACGGGGTTCATCATTTGTGCTCACACGAGCACGCTTAAATTCGGCAACCCAGTTTTTAACGATTGAAAACGAAGGAGCGGATTCCAATAGTGTTGAATCCAGCTTTGCTTTGATTTCGGTTGGTGTTCAGCCTTTCAAATGAAAGTACTTTATCACTTCTCTCAACTCAGTTTTTTCCATTGTTTACAAAATCACACGAGACGTTCACTTTGGTGTACTGTCAAAAACAGACTAATTGACTGATCGCTCTGTACTGTCATATTTAATCTAATAAAGGATAGTTATACAGAATGATAAAGAAGATTCCTCTGAATTCGCGCCATCTATGTGTTAGCCCACGTAGTTATCGAACAATCCTCGTAATAGCAAAGAATGAGGAATTTTTTTATTAACATTATAAAAACCTTGCTGTTGGATAGTACTTTGGAATGTATTACCACAAAAAAAAACTGTAAGTAAGCAGAATATAATCACACAAATTAATTCGAAACCACAGAAGTGAATAGCACTCGCACATAAAGCATATTTGAGGTTCCAAAATCGAACCTGAGTTCACGTAACCCAAATAGCAGAATCACACATGTGGCTATGTTAAAATCTAACCCTGAAGGTGCAATAGTAAGATTGCAAAGTAAACCACAAAACCAACAATATAAACAAAAAAATTGGGAATTACAAAGAATGATTATAAAATAAAGAATCAGATAAAAATAGAATAAGCGAAAATTATGAAGTAAACAGTAATTTCACATAATACGAGTTTACGTAACAGAAATTAGAATTGCACAGTGAACGTTAAAATAGTAATAGAAAAACACTGTAAAATCAGAAGAACGGTTAAATCACTGCCTGAAAACTAAACGGCGATCTGTTTAAGAAAAGATTACCATGAGCTTCACACTGAAAAATACGAGACCGAATAACAATATCATAAAATAGCAAGAGGCATCGAAAATTAAATACCACAACATACTAATAACTACATAAATAAATCGCAAGATTGCTAAATAGATGTGAGTACTGTACATGTTCATAAAATAAAAGATTTCAACAGTATATTCTAGCTTTAACAAAATGGCAGGGAAATCATTATAAAATATAGCATAGCAAAAATTCCAACATATTCTAGAAGACATCAAACTTCTAAAATAAGGAGAAGGTTCACAAAATAAAGCGTTAGATCCTGAATGTGAATCATGAAACAACAAAATAAAACGGAAAATAAATAAAGGAACCACTTAATATATATAGCCCATGGATTCATTACACAAACGAAAGAAATATAACAGAAGAATAACAATCTAGACTAGAAGATCAGAAAATATAGTATAGTATGCGGGGAAATGAAAAGTAGGATCACAAATATAACTGAAATTTAAAAAGCGGAATGACAAAATGAAAAAAAGCAATAAAGAATCCAATCACAAAAAAATATAATAGAAAGTGGACCCGCAATAAAGTAGAAAATAAATACAAAAAAGGATCACAACAAAGAGAGCGACAGATCCTAAAATACAATACACAAAAAAGGCGCAATATAGACCACGAATCACAAAATAGAAAGCAAGAAAATAACAACGGGAACACAAAATAGAATTGAAACAATTCTGCAAATTGATTAGAACCCATATAGAATGGAGGAGTACAAGATAGGTTCTCATTTACAATGTAAAATAAAACGGAAGACCACAAAATTGAACACAAAAAATTGGGAGCGAGTTGGTAGATTAGAATGAAAACTATAAATAGGGACCATGCAAAATAGAAAACGAATCAGAAAATAGCCTACTAAATCATAAAATTAACAGTAGAATGACGTAAAAAAGGGGAAATTACGGCTGCAACATTCCTAAACCTCAAAACAAACATCCAGCAGTATGCAAATGTTGAAGACTTCACAAAATTTCACAATTTTCCTGGAACGTTTTGTAGGAGGGCGATTGTATCATCGCGGGCCTCGCCTCGCTTCTTGTGCACAGACGCCGCAACCGCAAGCGAACAGCAAAACAAAGGGAAAAAACCACAATCATAATAATCACCGGGCAGCTGAGCCGGTGCACTGGAGTGACCTTGCGACTGCTGGTGCAGCTAGCTACCAGTGGTTTCTTCCACACTGCAATAATTATATCTAGCATGACGAAGCGCAGTCTGCCGAGCATGTGTTCACATCCTGCGCCCGTCTTTCTCGCGCTCCCGTGCCCATCGCCGATCGGACGAGGACGGCGGCTAGAAATTAACCACCTGGTTTGGTCTACAGATTGCAGAAAACGAAAAACAGGGAAGCCCGAGCTACTATATTAGATTTTGCGCCGGCTTGGTCTTCGTTTTGCTATCGTCATCCGCTGCCTGCTTAATCATGTTCAAAGCCGGTGAACATCTGTCAAAAAAGACTAAATGAACTCCTACAATATGGTCCTCGTTAACAAACGGGTACTGCGGTCGGCGTCCGATTAGTTTACTACTAGGTACGTTTGAGATACCAGGAACAAGCCACAAGTTCACCGGCATTCTCTCCATACTTTTATTTCGGCAATACACCTTAATATGTGAAGAGCTATTACTTACATATTACAACATACCATTAATTGTGCAAAATTGCGTAAACTAAAAACTCTTTGCTACAATATAAGAATCAATTAAAGCCCTAAACTAATTTCTTTGTACAGAAAATTAATTATATACAAGATTGCATAACTAGAAAACACAATAAATAATCCCCCAACCCCCATCGATCGACAATGTTTGTGATGGCTTCGAACTACAAAAATATCGATAGATATCAAAGGTAAAGTTACGAAATGATAAGATTTTTGATGCATCTATATGGATATTATTATTATGGAGTTTCACAGGTCTTGAAGGTGTGAGGCAAGGCTAAGTTAATTTGTGCAATGCACAACAGGGCCCGACTCTGCGGGTTACCGTGTTGGTGCGAGACCGTGCTTAACCTGCTGTTGTGTGTGAATGTTCTTTGTTTATGGCCTTGTTACTCCTCTAATGCGACCGTAATACGTGGAATGCAATTAATTTGATCCCCAATGGCAAATTGGGAATTAGAAAAAAATTCTAACCCATGGAGTGATTCGAACCTGGAAGCGTTTGGACTATTATATCCAAAGCCCGACTCTCTTACCACTGAGCCACCCCAGTCCTTACATGGGCATTACAGTTGGATTAAACAGTTCTTACCCCAAGGCAATGGTTGGTTACCAGGTGATGCAAGTCATTTTGACAAAGATGTAGATTGTACACAACCTTGCGTAAATAAAATTAACCACTACACATTATATCGGGGACACTCAAGCAGTTGTCGTTTAAATTAAATTTTAATTTTACGCGGTAATTCAAATTGTACAAATTGTACAAATTGTAGTATTACGATAAGACGTATAAAATTCAAACTAGATGATGAATGATGGAATAGTTGACGTGTCAATTACATTTTAATTGTGCTCCAATTCGAATCTTGACATGCAGGGTTGTGCAGGTCATACGGAATTCAAACTACAATAAGATCTTTGGGGACCGAAGAAAAATCGTGGGAGAGTTTTAGTAGCTACATAAAGTTTACAAAGATTATACAGTGGTTGTTTAATCGCTTTCAAACTTTAAAATTTTGAACAAAATGTTCTACAAAATTCTGTAAAACATGTATTAGGCCTATATGACACGGCACAGAATTTTGTACAAAATTTTGTTCAAAGCGTTTTTACAAAATTCTGTGCCGTGTCATACAGCAAAATTTTGTCAAAACTTTGTACAAAATTCTGTAGGTTCATGTTCTGAAACCTACAGAATTTTGTACAAAGTCGGCGTCGCAATTTTTAGTGTTTATTAACAATCACAGAGGTCAGAGAAGAATATGTTTACCCCGCCTGCCGACACTCCACGCACTGGCTCTTATCTCGCTCGCGGTCTTTATTGCTGCACCTTGTTTACTTTGTCGTGGGTTCATGAAAAATAAATAAATAAAAGCCCTACGAACTTATGCATTAACCTAATATTATCAAATCTTGTTAGAATTCTACTTTATCGACAGTCACATGATTATTTTGACAGTTTTCTCACAGATGTCACCGTAATTTGTACGTATTTGCGCATGCTCACAGATAGAATTTTGTACAAAGTTCTGTGCCGTGTAAGGTCTGTATCACATGCCATAGAATTTTGTACAAAATCTTGTTGAAAGTGTTTTTTATAAAATTCTGTGGCGTGTCATACAGCAACATTTTGTTCAAAGTTTTGTACAAAATTCTGTAGATACATGATCTAAAACCTATTTTGTTCAGAAACAACGTCTAATCGATGCGCAAAACGAGCACTTTTTAGTGTTCATCAATGATCACAGAGGGCAGAGACGTAAATGTTTTACCATGTGCACCACCTAAAATCTCTTAACGCTAGCCATTCTACCACAAACTTAATATAACTTATAAACAAAAAAATCTTCCCGAAAACGCAAAAATAATACAAGCCACGATAAGATAAACAACATTTAAGGTTATGTAAACACAAATAAACAATTGTCGATGTCAAAATACAACTAAAATTTTAGTGCTTATGATATTAGTAAATGTTCAAATGTGCAAGTTTGTTTACTGTTTACAGTTTCTTTAAAGAAGTGAAATCCCCTTACTTCAGCCCTCTCATGCCATCTATAGACAATAGACATACTACGTAATCATTCCACGATTATACCAAGATCAACGAGCTGGCTATCGTTCAAAATCCATTTTAATTTTAAGCATTTGGTATAAATGTTAAAATATAACATTTTTCTGTTCATATACCATACCAATGTGAATTACTGCAATACATTGGAACCAGACTTAATTATTCAATAAATATACCGGGGTTAGTCCAATAGTTTTGGCGCGTAAGTACAATTTTCACAAATCACGAAACTGAAATTTCTCTTGTCACGAAACCACAATTGTTGTAAACACTAAATAGTTTGCTGGTGTAGCCTTACAAATTCCATAAATATAGAGTAGGACAATAATTTTCCATTAGATATTCGCAAACTGCGGCAAGTTTGCGACTCGACACGCGTTATAAACCAGGAGGGCCGGGAACGTTTACGGCTTCATAAAAATGTTATAATGTCAAAATGTAGGCATTCAAAACGTGCAAAACTGAAATCCGACATTAGTGCGTATATTAAACCAACTTTGTTATTACACTAGGTCGTAAATTTTGTAGTACAATGTAATGCTGATAGTAACAGCAACGTCGCCCTTTATCTTCGCGGCCACTCTCCCAGACACCTCGTAAAATAGACACAAACTTAGACGAGGGAGTTACACCTATAGCAAATTTTAAAACTTTATGCCGGCGAGTCTCGCCTCGAGTAGGTGGAACGGAATTGTTGAAGGTATTAAAATTGCACCAAGCGCGCCACCTACACAATGTTGCATCTGCCGAGGTCACGTCGAAATTGTAGGTAGCGCATCGATGCTGCTTTATGTGGAAATACTCCGTTTTAAATTCAATTCTTTTCATTGTTGTGGAATCAAAAAAATAATTACATCACCTTGGAAATGCTCGATTGTATCCACCAATTTTTCAGTTGAGCCCTGTGGGCGACCACTTACAAATAGCGAAATACTATAAAAGATCGTTTACTACTCGAAATTCTCTTAAAGCTTAAAGCAGATTATTTAATAAGCCCTATGAAGGTCCCTATAAGAAAACCGAGAGAATGCCTTCGATGATGGTAGTTCTCCGGATAAAAAGCGAATAGGTTCATAAATTTTAATAGTCTTTTAAGTAACAAAGCCATGGAAGTTCTGTGGGTCACTCTTGTAAAATAACCGAAGTTAAACGTTATCTCGGCAGTCTGTCCTCTACATAAGATAATCGTCTCTTGGGATGACACAATTAAAAAATATTTGCAAATTCGAAATTCTCTTTTAGAAATAGAGGTTATGTGAATTCTGCGGGTGGCCATTGTACAGACCAAGTCGAAATAGATCCCGGAAATGAGTCCTGTGGCTGGCACATGTAAAAACAATCTTATTCAAGGTTATCCTGGAAATCCAGTAGATAACCCTCAAAAGGATGTACTGCCTATAGAGAAGGATTTTTCAAATTTGGAAAAATTCGTAATTGTCTTTCAAACAGACGGACAGTAAACCGTGGGGGTATCCGTGTGTAAAAGGCCTGTATGACACGTCTCAGAATTTTGTACAAAATTCTGTCTGTGAGCATGCGCAAATTACAGCGAAATCTATGAGAAAACTGTCAAAATAAACATGTGACCGTCGATAAAGTAGAATTCTATGTATGAAGATTTTATAATATTAATTAATGCATAAGTTCGTACCCCTTTTATTAATATATCTGACATGAACGCGCGACAAAGCATACAAGCTGCAGCAATAAAGACCATGCGCGAGATAAGAGAAGTGCGTGGAGTGTCGACGTGGTGGGGTGGTAAACATATTTCTCTGCCCTCTATGATCGTTGATAAACACTAAAAATTTCTCGTTTACGCATCGATGCGACGCCGACTTTGTACAGAATTCTGTAGGTTTTAGAACATCGATGCAAAATTTGTACAAAGTTTTTGCAAAATTCTGTGTCGTGTCATGCAGGCCTAAGACAACTCAAGGTAAACCTTTTGTACTACTTAAAGAAACCGTTACTGATCTGAATAACTGTTAAAAAAAATACAGAAACCTTCTACACCTTCATGTAAAAAAGGGTGAAGTGAGTCCTGTGGGTAGCCATGGTTCGAGAACCGAACTCGAATGATCATAGTAGCAATTTTAAAATAAATCCAAAAATCCAAGTACTGTTTCAAAATCCTAGTCCAACGGGTACTATAGATGTGACCCTTCTTTTAAAATATTGCTCGTAGGGTGTTAACGCGTAAGTCGTCAATAAAGCCCTGCAAAGTGGCTATTTTATTAGAAAATTCGGTTCCATAATATTTCGACAACATAAAGTCGTCATGAAGTAATTTGAAAACTGTTATTGAATCTCGTGCGTTACTATTTTCCTACATAAAAAAAATTGAAGCGAGCTACACAAAGGGTAAGCCACGTCATTGATTTTTTTTATGAGTCTTGTGGGAACCTTTGCAGGGTATGTTTCTAATTTGCAAATAGTCGTAACAATCAAATGAAATTTTGGAGGTCCAAGCGTCCAAGTAAAGCAAAAAAAGAAAAGCTACCGATATAAATATGTAATCAGCGAACGAATGTTTCCTAGTTTGTCAAATATATGCATCAGTTCAACGTTTACACATCGCTTTGTGATCAACATGTTATTATTAATTCTGCAAGAATTCCAATTTTTAGCCGATTGAACATAACCTTGCGGTTTGAACTCATTTTCCAGGAAGTACACGTTCGAAACATATTCAATTTAGACAAAACGTCGTATTTCCCAACAAAGCCAAACAAACTGAGATCATGCAGTAATAAAATTAAATTACTTCATTACAATATAATCACGTTGTTCAATATAATTGTACCAACCGTACACGTTCGGGTTCAGCGGAGGTAATAAAATGCAAATGTTGCATATTAAAAAGCGTGGCGAAATACGCGAGATAAACCGATTACAAAATATATGCGCTGATAAGAACGACTTGATGCAGTCAATAAATCATATCCCAGACTAAACACCTTGGCGTATCGGTGGTGGGAGGCTACACGTTTTCCCAATTAAGATTTAAGTAAGCTTACTCACCCAATCGATATACTCACGTTTATTTACAACTTCGGAAAACACGTATATAAACAGATTTTAATTAAAAAGTATATTTAGAATTTGAAATAAGGAACATTGATAATTAATTAGCGAGAGAAAAATTACTTCTAAACAAGCGCCTTGTAAATTATATTTCACAAACTAATTAATAATCTACAAAATGCCAATTTTATGTTTGGTCCAAATACTTACTGTAATTAATATCATCTAGATATTCTTTAAAAAGAAGTAAATCATCAATTATATTTTAGAATTTAGAAATTACGTATTCTATGAAAACCCTATTTTCCTTAAAGAGAAACCTATTATGTTTCACAATCTATTTTACTTTCTGTCCGGTTTGTCCTATACACGTTATTGTACAATTTAGCACATTAAATTACGAACATCGTCACTTTTGAGTTTTTCATTCCTTAACCTTCTTTTCTCAACGTTTCCATAAGAATCCACGCTCTATTCACAGGGTTTTTTGCAATATGTGTGGGTAAAATCCCACCCCTTTCGCCACAGGCGGACAACAAGCCCGTTTTAGCGGTCGATGTACTTCAAATTCAAGTAATTCAGGTCCAAAATTCGTTGCACCCATAAAATGATTTCGTTAGTTGCGGTGGTAAAGTCGTCTAAATATACGAGTGGCGATTAATCTTCGGTTTTTATTACATATTTGCTATGCAAACACAAGTCGATTTGTCAACATCAAATGGACTCAAAAAATTAGTCACGGCTATTAAGTTCACCCTTTGGGCTTTAAATTTCTTCCCCGAACATTAATTTCGCTAATAACAACCGGATTTGTGTCATTTGTGTGACGGGTTTTGTGTCACAGGGGTTCGGAATCGCTGATGACACCTAAATTTGCATGACAGATAGTGCTGATGCGTCGAAAAAACAGCCTTAGACTGGGAACGTTCTTTAATTACCGGAACAGTGGCGTGCATTCTCCGAATGTGAGAAAAATATAAAGGCTGGTTAAGTAAGGCGGATTTTTAGATAAGTGTTTTGTGTGGAACGTAGACCTCAATAAAATTGAGTCCTATGCGTAACCGTACAAGGAAAAATGTTACCAGGAAAGTTATATGGGTTATCTAGTGACGATTTTTCCAGCAGGTTCCTTGGATTAAGTTTGGACAGATCCATTTTAAAAGTCAAAATCTCAATTTTTCGACTTTTTACATTTCACATAAAAACGTTTTCATAATCGAATTATTTCTCTAGTGGTCTACTTTGAAAATCATAGACAAAGACCAGCACTTATTTATTAACAATCAATACGTCCCATCAAAATAAATTTAAGACGCAAGTTTCAAGTAAACCCTTTGGGTTATCTATAAAACAACAGCACACCATTGACTTAAGGTATGCCGAGCGAAACTGACCCATAGAAGAAATAATATTTAAAAATCCTATATTTTCTAGATCTGAGTACACCCACAAGCCCCGGGGGGACCTCAAAAAACTATTTAAAAATAAAATCAAGAAATGAGTTCTATAGATAACCTACAAAATAGAGACAACGACATCAGCTTGGGAAACTTCTGAAGGCGTCAGTAAAATAAAAAGGTATTATAAGTCGATAATTGCTACATATGAACCCCGAAGTAAGAAATCCAAAATGTGTTCTATTAGTCGAGTATAAAGAAGGGGAACCTAAAGCAACACCTTAAGTGAGTTACCCGTAGAGGATAGGTCATTTTTTACCCAAACATACTAGAGGCGAAAGGACTGGGATGACTCAGTGGTAAGAGAATCGGGCTTTGGATGTAATAGTTCAAACGCTTCGCGGTTCGATTCACTCCGGGGGTGTGGTCGGTACTGGGTCCCGATCTCCATTTTGCCGTTGGGATGAAATTAATGGCACTCCTCATGTTGCGGTCGCACTGGAGGAGTAACAAAACTCTAAACGCATACACCGTACAATAGGCAGGCTAAGTACAGTTTCACACCAACCCGGTAACCTGCACAGGCGGACCCTGTTGTGCATTGCACAAACTAGCATAGCCTTGCCTCACACCAAAGCGATGGGCCTACAAAGCCTGCTAAAGCTTCAATAAAAATAATACTAGAGGCGAACCCTGAGTTGACTCTTAAAACATACTGTATTAAAAAAGACCTTTTTAAAAAGGGGATACTATCTCTTCTTAATGTGCATTCTCCTTTCGGAGATTGGCGGTCATTCTGACTATTTGGATCTTATTTGCCGCTGCTTTAAACAATTAACTTGAATCGCAGTTGTCCACTCTATGTCTGCAGACATTACGTTCAAGTCTTTACAGTGCGTTTTCTTCTATTTCGGATATTAAAACAAAGCGAATTTTCGAAAGAAAAAAAAAATAAAGCTGTAAATGAGTCTTGTGGTGACTCGAAGAAAGATTTTTAAGGCCGAACTTCAGTCAATCTGGGCGCCTCTACCCGGGGGCGCAAGGGATGCACCGCACCCGGGCGGCAATTTTTTAGGAATGTAGAATACATATTAAATAATATAATTAACATCGTTAGAAATTATGTCATGGTTTGTTTAAAGTCCCTTTCGAATCATCTCGATTGCCGACAGAGCAATTAATAATCAGTAATTTATAAAAATTATATACATATTGCTGTGATATTATAATGGGGGGCTTAAATGGTTATTGTGCATAAGTGCCATTTTAAAATTTGATTATGATCAGTTGTGCGTTTAGTAGATAATGGTATGTAAAAGATGAGGAAACTCTGAGGATGTTGGATGTAAGGCTGAAGTAGCGGTGTAGTGTTGTGTAGATTGGTAATATTTAAAAATGGGTTTTGACAGCTTGACAGTTTTCCCATCTGTCATAAACCTTGAATTTCCTTGGTTGTCAAGTAAAAGTAAGCTTCTAAATTCGATTAAATAATTGATTCATTCACCTTTGAATCGCCGTCGGGGCAAGACGTGTTTTCCGTGTCAATTAATCTCTTCCTCGCCGGGGTCGATTACTAAATTTTAAAATTAGAATTTTTTTTAATGTCAAAAATTGTAATATTAAAAAGAGAATAGAGCATCATCAAATGAAATGTGAGTTTTAATCATCGTTAATGGAAATGGATAAGTACTACATGTCGGGAAGAGACAGCAGTGCACGGTAAGCGGAGATGAATGCGGTCTGTGTACTGGAGGAGTAGCAGTCCAGGGGAATTTTAGCGTGCCCAACTTCTGTGTAAAGGTTGGTGCAGATAAATCATGAACTAATTTCGGTGACATTAAAGCAGAGTGAGGGAAGTTGAAACCCTTATCGCTGTTTAAACTTGGCTAATTTGTTTAAGTCGGCTTGTCGGCATCTTTAGCATATTCTTCGGTTTTGTTTATTAATTCAGTTCGGAGTCGCTCCGTACCGTACCGTACCGTACTGGTCAAATATGGTATTAATAAAATGCCTTTAAATGAAACTGCGTACATTACTATTGTTACCACGGATAGTGCTGCAGTAGTGTGGTTGGTAAAACACATACAGTGAGTTCTCAGAAGTGTGTCAACCCTATTTAACAATAAAAGTAAAACATTCACAAGTTCATTGTCTTAGGGTTGGTATTATAAAGGACTGAATAAATGTACTTATTGAATAAAGCAATCTATTTGGTAGATTATTATTATTTCAGCATAGTAAACGAAAAATAAATTTACTTGCAAAACTAATTTTATTTGGTCAAAATATATGAAAGTGTATGTTGCTCCTAGAATAGTTATATGTATTACAATAAAAAATCTATTTACATATTTAATATCATATTGGCAAAACAAATAAGGTAAATTGTAATAACAGTCGAACCGATTTGTTTCTTGTTACAACTTTTTTAAGGGCGTAAAATTAATGGACGCTCCCGGGCGGCAGATATCTCGCGACGGCCCTGCAGGCTATATAAACGGCTAAACGGTTAGATATGACAAGATATATTGATTGTAGAATCTTGGCTTTGGTCTGTTTTTATGAAAATTAGATAAATCTTGACAATGAGGTTCTGTGCATTATATTTTTGGAGATCGGTGGTTCGTAATAAAGTGAAAATTTTTTAAGTAAATTTAATAACTATGTTATGGACTGGATATTAATCATATGGGCTTTTCTCTTTGCAGCCTAAACTGGTCGTTACTTAGATGTTTGACTACATGGTATTTGAAATATACTAAATGAATCTAATAATTAAGTCCGCCAGCTTAAAACGTTTCAGTCGCCTCTTTTCCCTAAGTAATGTCTGTTGCTCTAAGTAACTACAATGATTTTTACACAGATTATGCGGATAACAGATAAAAACTATATGGGCTTAAATAAGCCTTATGCGGACCCAATACATCAATAAAAAAAGATGTAGAAATTCGCAGTGGTTTAATTGTTTATACATGTGGACGTGCTACTTAACAAATTACAATAAGAATCATTAAATACAAATTACGTTGAGTATACTAAACAGTTTCCTTCTTCGTCAGACAGACTACCATCTACTAATTTACACTGGTAGGTAAACATTATTTAATTTATAATTTTTCCTAGATTTCCCTATGAAAATGATGTAGTTTTTACTGTGTTAAATTACATGGCATATTTAAAAATGCTTTTAAATTTAGTTAACCGGCATACACGTTTGAATTATTCAGAGCTGTTTGAACTACTGTCTATTGTTGTGCTATTCAGGGACACCCTGTACGCTCAATAGCAATTAGTACAGAACAGTTTATCACCGTCGTTCCCGAATTTAACCTTCCACGCTTGTGGTTACACGAGGAGTACACACAAATTGCAAATATCCACATAAACGAACACAATACGGTTTGTTGTCGACAACGATAGAAAAAAATAACACGCACAGCACAGGAAATTCATTTCCTACACCAACATTCAGCTTCATTGTCAATGCAAAAGAACACAACAAGCGCTGATTTGTATTACAAACTAGCTATAAACACTAAAAACCGATTGCACTTTGCTACAGTGCAGGCGCAGTTTTTAGTTTTTCTCGCCTATTTGCTCGAAAGTGCACCCACTGGGCGCGTTCAAGCCGCGCAAATTTTCCGCGACGGGTGGCAGACCGCAATTGTCGGGCCGAGAAATTAAAAAACAATCAAATTAAAAATCAATCTGCAGTGCCGAATTGGTGAAATCAAATTCTAGTCTTTTCCCCAACGTAAAATACCAATCCCTCTTAATTGATTGGATCTCGCAAAATGCGATTTAAAAATTTTCGGCTGCCTGTCTCGCGTCTGCTCGCAAATTGAATTCAAATTTTATTTTCCTGATCTGAGGAAGATTCGCGCACGGGAATACACAACATGTTATACGTGTACGTGTCGATACGTCTGCTTATCGAATTTCATTTTCGATTCCTTGCAGAAATACTTAATAAAAGTAAATGTTGCGGTTAACACTCACGTATTGAAATGTTCCGTAAATGTGCGCCTTTTTTGTAAATACAATTTTCTAATTCAGGATTCCGTAAATATTTCCGAATGCTGTATACGCTTTCTTTTGAAAGTAACCCCTCACCCGAGGTGCTTCTTCAAACTATTTTTCATTTGAAACTGCTACCTTCAAACAGTTCCATTTGAAAGTTTAAAACTTAAATAACTTTGAAGGATCCAAATCTGTTTTTTGGATTCCATTCGCCTATAAGGTCACCCACAAGATTCAAACAAATGAACTAATTTTCA
The DNA here is from genome assembly GCA_014611495.1 of Limonius californicus. Taxonomy (NCBI): domain Eukaryota; kingdom Metazoa; phylum Arthropoda; class Insecta; order Coleoptera; family Elateridae; genus Limonius; species Limonius californicus. Next base: position 54,147 of record JABXWE010000507.1, on the reverse strand, counting down.
TTTGGAATTGCTTCCTTCAAACAGTACCATTTGGAAGTTTAAAATTTAAATAACTCTGAAGGATCCAAATCTGTTTTGGACTCCATTCTCCTATAAGGTCACCCACAGGACTTAAGCAAGCGAACTGGTACCCGTCACCCGAGATGCATCTCCAAGCTAATTTTCATTTAGAATTGCTTCCTTCAACAGTTCCATTTGGAAGTTTAAAATGTATATAACTTTGAAGGACCAAATTTGTTTTTTTTGGATTCCAATCGCCTATAAGGTCACCCACAGGACTCAATTAAACAAATGAACCGGTACTCGTCACCAGAGATACTTCTCCAAACTAATTTTCATTTGGAATTACTTCCATCAAACAATTCCATTTGGAAGTTTAAAATTTAAATAACTTTGAAGAACCACATCTGTTTTTTTTGGATTCCAATCGCCTATAAGGTCACCCACAGGACACAAACAAATGAACTGGTACCCGTCACCCGAGATGCTTCTTCAAGATAATTTTCATTTGGAATTGGTTCCTTCAAACAGTTCCATTTGGAAGTTTATGGGTTCCATTCCTCTACAAGGTACCCCACAGGACTCATTTAAACAAATGAGCTGTGAAAGGTGGTTTTTATTAAGGGTTGTCAGCACATGCTTTTAAAAGTCTTCATTTTAAGTTTTGTTTGGGTAAAATTTTAATTTTAGTTTACAGTGCATTGGACAAGTCCAGCCTTATACAGGGTGTGAATTTGAAAACGTACAATCTGTTATAGCTCTGACGTAAAATAGGTATTTAAGTATTTTGGACAACGTTTCTACAAGATAGAGAGGGAATCATCATGGCTCATATGGTAACCTTTCCCATTCTGCCCCATAAACTCCAGGTACCCCAACAAAACAATTCAAAACGGTAACACCCGTTTTGTGATCCCTCATTGGAAAACTCTTACAATATTCTATGCAATGGTGGTAAACATTTTTTTCGACTCGTTTCTGAAAAATACAATGGCCCCCAAGATCTCCAGATTTTGACTCCAGTAACTTCTTTCTATGGAGTCGCTTAAAATCTGTAGTCTGCAAAACTTATCTTCAGTCCATCGCACAAATGCGACAAGGAATAGTTCCGAACTATTCCGCAACAAATATTCCACAATGTTTGGAGAGAATTTGAGAGTAGACTTTACTCCTGCCTACAGAAAATAATGGATATCATTTTGTACATTTAAATTAATATTTTGAAATCTGAATTACAATATCTGGTTCTACACGTTTTGAATTTTATTTCTTAATTTTTCCGAAACAAGTCGGGGAAGAAATGTTCGCACCTATTGAATAGCATTTTGTAAGAGTTTTTCAAAAGTGGGTGTTACCATTTAAAATTGTGTAGTTGTGGTACTTGGAGCCTAAGGAGTTGAATTGGGAAGATTACCCTTAGGAGTCATGACGATTCTCCTTCCATGTTGTAGAAACGTTTTCTAGAAAAGCTTCAATACCTATTTTACTTCCAAAGATATAACACACTGTGCGTTTTCAACTTAACAACACCCTGTATAATAAAAATATCGATCTTGGGGTTATTTACATTCTTTACATTACAAACATTGGTTTTCTTTAGATATATTCAATTGTAGCGGTCACATTTTTTACAATTTTAACAACTCATCCAAAATGCAAAAAAAATTGAAAAGATGGTCTTTTGAGGTTTGTCCGTAAAACAGTTTTTCGAAAGTTTCCTTGGGAATGTCGAATTCTAGTTTCAGTTTTTTAATTTACTTTGAAAAGGCAGCTAATATAAATTTCGCCATTTCCTGACGATCATTCACACCAAATCATGGGTACAACATGATTTTTTTTTAATTACTGTAAACAGCCCAAATTTTGCACCCCAAGGAACAACATTTTTGGCGTAAAACTTCCAAAGAACTTTACTTGAGGGTTAAATTTGTTTTTGGTGATTCATTCAATTCCAAATGTCAAAACGTTCCATTTCAGTTAAATTTTTGTTAAATATTTTTCTTTTTAACTGTCACTACAGAGCTCATTAATTTTTTAATTGTTGATCACAAGTTCCTAAAAATTGCTCCTTATAATATCTGCTAATTCTATCTATGGGCAGGAAAAATGAAATAAATCATTAATCTAAAATTATATGGTCACATCTCACACTCTTTTTTAGATAAATATAATATATAAACCCTGATAAAATGCAAATTAAGCCAACTACGTCTAGTATAGAGTATTCTCAATAATTTTACAAGCCATACCTGGTTCTTAAGTAATATTTCTATTTTTCAAAAACACTACTTTATTGGCCCTAAACATAAACGTTAATGTGAAACTTTAAAGGAATTTCGGGGATTACTTTTTAATTTACGGATTCAAAACGATTCTGTTGTAGATGTTAATGTTTTCATAATTATTCAGCGTGACAAGAAATAATTAATGTATAAAAATAGCAGACCGTAGGTTGATGAATTGATATTTCATGTGGGGGTTGAAAATTAATACCACCTTTAGCAGCAATAACTAATTATTTTTCGTGGGCCGCATGATTTTTTTTAAATTCCAGACCTCTTACAGAAATTTCGGCGGCTTCGCTACTCGAGTTTAATTTTTCAGAACATTTTAAAAATTCATCCATTTTCGGCTGCCTCACAATGCTCGCAATTTTATTTGTCGTTATATAATCGAGAGATCTGGTCTATGTAGCATAAAAAAGCACTTTATATGCATTTGCGTACAAAAAAACCACATGCCTTTGAAAAGATCCTTTTGTTCTACTTCTTTTTAAAGCGATCAGACCTCTTCTACTTCGTTTTTATGCGTCATTCATCTCAGGCATTTGTCCGATTGCATATAAAGAACCGAGATTGAATTCTTCCTTTTAAAATATATTCTCTTGTTCTAGGCTGGATTCTTTTGTGTTCGGCCACATGGTTTACTACGCCGCAAAACAGTTTGCGGCAAACATTCTTCAAAAGTTTTACATTTCTAGCTTTACCCAGCTATTGCCGCCCGCCTTCTTAAACAAAAAGAACTTTGTAATGAATTTCAGCATCTTAAATATTCCAAAAAACCGAAGATTTATGTTTCTGTTTGCTCTCATCTCGAAATTCTGAGATTCCCCACTTCAAAGAACCCTTCAACATTGTTCTTATTCATTAAAGTTGAACCTAAACAGTTTTAACTTGTAAAATTTCTGTATTGGATATTTTGTGAGGTTTGCTTGGACTCCTCAATACAAACGCTAGTTATTTATGGAGTTACTTTAAAATCCTTCATTAGATTTACCTTTTTTGAGGTATCATTACTTGCTATCAACGAAATCGTACTTGCGACCACTTGGTATCTAACATTTCTTCATGGTTAATACGCTAGTCCAAATACCACAGGTTGCTAATACTATATGATTGAAAGTCGTTGCTATTACAATGTTATGTTGGACTGGATCCTAAAGTTTCAAATAGTTTTCTTAAATGCAATCCGCATTTAGAGTGCAATACATCAAATTCGCAGAACTTTCAAAAAATTCCTGAAGTAGTTGCTCTACAAAAAAGGCAAAAAGCGGCGCATCAAACTTGATTAACATGCACATTGCGTGCGTTTCACACCATCTACGACTGCTAAGTGGCCGATCGGCGAGATGAAAGAAATATTTACCATTCTCATTATCGTTATTATTCCGCGAGCTTCTAGTTGTAAAGTATTTGCGATCTACATGCTTATTTTATAAATATGAAATTCGATTTTAAACATCTTACCGTTTCCGTACTACAAACTGCGAGTGACCTTACGCACAGCGGGAGTTGATTGGAATAATGTAACCTTACCTGAAACATAAAAAACACACTTAGTATATTATAAACAATACTTTCAATAGTATGGGGCCTACGATTCACCTTGTGGAACCCCAAACGTATACTCTTTGAAAATTTTTAGGTTAAACTTACAGAATAGATGAAAAATGAGTGAAACTTAATTAATTCGTTTGCCGATTGGCAAGAAATCGAAAAAAAATAGGGCCCAAAATCATACTTATGGCACCCCGAAAATGTTAAAGTTGTTTGTAACACTTAAATCATATCGGTAAAAGCTAGCACTACGCGGTGGTAAATAGGATGAAAGTATTTAGTAATAATAAAATAGGGTTCAAAAGCGATCCTTCCGAGCATTAAAATTTTTTTGAAAAAACTGATGATTCAAGTGAAAATTTACAAGAGTGTAAACATTTCATAATAGAAAAGGGAGAAGACGCCCAAACCAAGAGTATGCCTTATAGTTTACAAATATTTATTACAGACATTAACTATAAAAATCCCAAAAAACTGTAAAAGAAATTCAATGCCAAATGAATAATAGAACATATCAATGAATTCTCCCCGAACTACACAAAAACTCTAAAAAGCAACACTAGGAAAGATAACTTGTGTTTCTCCTTTAAAACTGTGACTTTATAAAACGATGTTCACAAAAACCACGCAAGAACTAAAATATGAAATGAAAATAAAACAGGTACAAGGAATATTCCTGCGGGACTCCCAAATGTGTACTAAAGAACTGAAAAGTAACACCAGAAATCCAATAAAACAACATATAAACCACCAAAAATCTACGCAAAAACAAAGATATCGACTCTCTCACACTCTCTATTGTTCCAATATAATGCAAAAAGTGTCTATCAATGTCAAACGGCGGTATTTCACCGAATTTAAAATCTGTGGTCCTTACAGACATCCTCGAGTAACTCCGTAGGTACATAATTTTCTATTCGAAGCAAAATTTTCAATTTAATTTTCTGCTTTTCTGTCGATATTATTTGGGTTAAAACGTATTACGTTATTAGTAGCAAATACGAAATGAAATTGGTTGTTGGATCAGGATTACGAATTCCCTGCGAGCAGGCCGCGGCATTAGAATTATGTGTGTGGTTCCTTGGATACCCACAGTTATCTTGGCTGTACTCGTAAGTATCAGAAATCAATATCCACGTCAGGCTGTATAAAGACGCGTACCCCTTCGTAATACGGAGTTTGCTGATTTCCGATTCCGCTGAAAGCGAAAGTTACGCTTCTAAATATAGATTTAAACTACTCAATTCGATACTCCATCCGGGCAGCACGATGAAAATATAATGCGCCCGGGGCCGTTGTTTTATGCAAAAGGCGAATACCCATTAGGGGTCTTAGGGCCACCTTTTTACTGTCGTTTCAATTAGCCGCCGCTAATCATCGATCAGACAGCATTATAATTGGATATTTCCCGACAACCCTTTGGGAAAACGATTTATTTCCACACAAATAGAAAATTTCGCCGTGAGCGTACGCGACCGCCTAGAATAAATTGGGCCAAATATGGTGGCGGTATTTCTTGGATCGAAACAACCCCAAAATCCCCAGAGACTCCTAAATTATACAGCAGGCGCTGAAAATTCTTAAATGTCGGCACAAATCGGCAAGAATTCCGCGAATAAAACACAATCCCGTGAATATGCGAATTTCCGAGTCAATTACCGCAATTACAAATTCAGAAGTAATCGTAACTAAAATTTTATACAAGTAGGGTAGATCCTTCCCCAAAATTCCCACCGGCGCGTAGATACCTTATTACAATTTTAGAATGCTTCCAGTTCACCAAGATTTACGTCCAACAGTATATGGTTACTAGATGAAGAGGACCTACATCGTTTGGGATCCGCGCACGACAATCCGTGACCGTGTCGACATTTCATTTGAGGGGCTACTAAAGCGACTTAAAATAAGCATGTTGTATCGTCACTGTAGCTACGTTAATAAGCAACCTTTTCATTTGCGGTTTTTAACGTGGCTGCGGTGTCAGTAAAAAGATTCGACTCCAACTCAGACTCCTAATAATTTTAGTAGTTCGACTCCGATTCCGACTTCAACATAATTAAATTTCGCAAGAGACTGGTTTATATTATTAGGAACTTGCCATACTTTTGTCAAAAAAGATTTAATGCTGTTCCCATACAAAATTCTTGCTTTACATGAGTTGCTGCCACCAGATCACAATAGGAGAATTTTGTATTGTCAGTGGTTCCAACAAAATTTAATGAACAATGACGAATTGCTAAATTTAACGTTTTTTTCCGACGAGGCCTGGTTCACCCTTTCGGGGTATATAAACTCACAAAATATGAGGTTATGGAGTGCTCCAAATCCGCATACTTTTCGCGAATCTCCCCTTCACCCGTTACAAGTTTGTGTTTGGATTGCTGTGCCTCGAAGACGTATTATCGGACCCATATTTTGCCACGAAAATGTTACTGCTCAGAGATACCGGAATACTGTACGTGAATTTATTAATCAGCTTCATGAGGATGAGCTCTACCGAGGCTACTTCCAATAGGATGGCGCTACGGCCCACACCGCTCAAGAGACCCTCAATTACCTTCGTGAATTTTTTGACGATCGAATAATTAGTTTACGTTCAAATCCAGAATTTCCACCTAGATCACCAGGCTTGACTATTTTAGATTACTTTATATTCCCTTAACTTTTTTTTTCACTCATTCATACTACCATCCCCCCCCCCCCCGGAATAGCTTTCGCATTACTTCAGGGGGTGCGGGCGTCCCTTACACACTAGCCATTCATGCAACATGCACCCTAAACTTAACTCAGCAAATGCGGTCGCCCCAGTCGGGATTCGATCGCCCCAACGGAGCAACTGCATTTGCTGTGACCTCGAGTGTCCAATGCGTTCTCGCACTAGACTACCGAGGTCCCTATATTCCCTTGTCTGTAAAATAATATATACAAGACACCTATTAACAATATCGAGGAACTGCAAAAACAGAATTACGGAACAGTGTGCCAATATAACTAAGTTTGGATAGGACAGTTTGTAGTACTGTGCAAACATAATAGCTAAGATGCCTGCAAACTCTACGGAAAAATCATATTGTGTGCTTGAATGCGCCAAAACGAACTCCGTAACGGTTGACCAACGACATTTTCGAACACGTTTTGGAAAACCGCCAGCTACTAGACAGTCGATCTACGATTGATACAATAAATTTAACACGACAGGATGTTCATGTAAAGGCAAAAGTCCGGGAAGACCTCGTGTGTCAAAAGAAATAGTGGAACGTGTTCGTGCTGTATGCGAACGAAGTCCACAAAAGTCAATAACACGTGCAAGTTTAGGACTACAAATTCCGCAACAAATTGTGTGACAAATTTTACGTATTATAAGCGACTGAAAATTATGCCTTACAGATTGCATTTAGTACAACATCTACGTGAAGATGGCAAGATTAAACGTCGAGATTTCTGCTTTGAAAAGGTGCAACGTAATGAAGATGATTTTTGCGAGCGGATAATTTTCAGTGACGAGTCAACTTTCCCCATAAGTGGCAAAGTGAATAAACACAACGTCCGAATATGGGGGACTGAACGTTAGAGAGTGTTGGTAGTGCATTTGCAGGATTCTCCAAAAGTGAATGTGTTCTGTGCTCTATCTCGTAGGAATGTGTATGGAAAACACTGTCACAGGAGGGTACATATCATCAAATGTTGATCGATTGGTGGTTGATGCCTAACTGCCTGAGCACGGGGGAAACTTTATCTTCCAACAGGATGGAGCACCGCCGCACTGGTACCGTGTCGTTAAAAATTATCTGGACGAAATACTTCTACAGCGCTGGATGGGCCGTGCAACAGCCGACAACCGCGTTCTCGCACGGTGGCCACCAATGAGCCCCGATCTTATACCGTGCGACTTTTTTCTATGGGGATTTGTGAAAGACCTGGCTTCCTAATAATTTAGATGAGTTAAAACAACGCATCACGAGAGCTGTGGAAAGTGTCAATGCAGATATGTTACACCGGGTTTGAAATGAACTAGACTATCTCCTTGATGTGTATTGTGTGACACGAGGAGCACATATTGAGCACTTGTCAGTTCCCAAGGTCTAACTGTAGAACATAAGTAACTCTATCTCAGGAGTCGGTTCAGTTACGCATTACCGTTATATTAGTAAATTGACATTTCCTACTAAAGTAAACTTTAAGAATCACTTTATAAAACAGTGTAAAAGGATTCATGACAACAATATTAGTTTTGGATTAATAAAACAGTCAAAATGTCTATTTTTTGTAGTAATCCTGTATATGGCCGACCACGGTGGTCTAGTGGTTAGCGAATTTGCCTTTAGATCCAAGAGACGCGGGTTCTAACCCGTTAAAGGTCACTGAGATTGCTCTTGTGGGAAAAAATCTAAAAATGCGCCTACTGTTGGATAAGAAGTAAAGCCGTAGGTCCCGTGCCACTGAGATGTGTGACACATTAAAAATTACTGCTGGAGTTGGAATTACCCCAGATAGGAAAACATTCATACCTAAAGTGTACAATAAGCCAATGATGGCTGCAGTACTTAGAGATGCTTGAAAACCGCATCCCCGATCTCGCTCTTTCAAATCAATCAATCAACCCTGTATATACGTATCTTAAGGTTCCGTTTTTTTGGGGGTTTCCAAGGACAAGCGCCTGTTTAATGCTTTATTTTATACAAACGGATAAAATTCAATTTCTTATTGTTTTTGAAAACCACCGTTCTATTTCTTTTGCATTGTGGATTCGTCGCTCAACGAGCTACAGAGCTATTCTATATTTTATCAGGTTATACTAATTCAGTTTATTAGCAGTTTTCGTGTGCTTCTACATTTGTGTGGGTTATTTGAATAATAGTTTATACCTTTCTTAAAATTCTTTATATAAATTTGTGTCTCCCGGGGACAAAAGCGCATCCATTTAGGAGAACGTATGCCAGCTTTATGTATTATATATATATATATATATATATATATTAAAACTCACGATCTACACATAGGGGACCTACACCAGTTTACGAGACGTTGTGATTAAGGCTACATTAAATATTTTTTGAAAATTTGCACGATTCTATTATTACTATAAAATTTGGGTTTCATATAAACTAGAAAACACACATTAAACATTTTATTATTACATGGAGCGATTATCATTTCAATCTAAAACTTAAAAGTCGTAGCAGCTTTGCCTTTTATCACCTAAAGGTTAAGAAGCTAAGCAAACAAACTTATCATTTATCGCTCCGAAAAATTATAATACATCTCCAGGAGCACAAAATCGGCGTTCGCATCTCCAAAATTAATTATTTTCGGATGAATCTCCCGGGTAGACGTCAAACTTTAGCCAACTTCTCCCCCTGAAGCTTAAGATTATCATTCGCCATACCTGCTGCACTTTTCGTCGTCCAAGCATACGAAATCAAGCCACCGTGTGTTTGCTGAAGCCCGAGTCGCTCCTGTTTGTTCAGATACTGAAATTTGTTTATTTAAACGGAATGAAAACGCGAAGGGCACGTGGAGAAACGCAGGGTCTCGCGAGGATGCCGAAGAATTGCCCCTTTAAGTTCAATTCGGCGGCGCGTAATCAAAATGTAATAAGGTATACTTGTTTTTTGGGGAAAAATTACAAGACCCGCAGCGTCCCGCAGGGCCCGTGTTTGTACCCATGTTATCTACATCATCAGCCCTGATTTTGTAAATCTCGTAAATCGACATAGTTAGGCATATGTTCATAAAGTTCTCGGGGGGTGAAGGGGTTGAAGGTTGCCGCAGCGCCTGGCGCGCCAGGGGATGGCCCGGATTGATGAGACGGGGTAAGACGCGGCCTACAGCGTCTATGCAGGGGTTCTCAAAATTTTAATATGTAAATCTTTTAAAGGGCAAATAACCTCACGCAGACGACAATAGAACTCCATTTCGCCGAGAAGTACACCTACTACAAAAACCGTCAAACACGGAACAAAAAAAATATGTATTCATTCCAAGAGGACGACTGAAATACGTTTAAGGGACAATTCTCGACACAAATAAGTTTAATACTGCAGTTTTCTGTGAATACAAATCTTAACCTCTTTGCAAGTAAAATTTTGGAACACATTGTAGTAACTATAGATGTTAAAGCTAAATTTAAATGTGAAAATAATAGAGGCTCAGCAATGAAACCATCTGGAAACCCACTAGACAATTATATAGTAGGCTTGAAATTATGTACTGCCTATGAACTTTAAAAAACCATTAATATAATAAATTACTTCTGTAAAAGACGTAATTGTGGAAATTCGTGCTATAGATTTTTACACCAAAATTATATAAGAAAATAATAGAGGTCCATCAATGAAACCACGTGGAACGCTACTGGAGAATTATACGACAGCCCTGATATTATGTACATTTTAAAAAGGCATTACTTTGATAGAACAGAGATTAAATAACGTTGGTTGCCTTTAAACAGTCCATTAGTAAGTTTAACATACAATACTATGCTACTGTGAATAACGTCCCATTCAGTAATTCTTGTTTAACGCCAAATTCAGAAGTTACCACACGGTGTATTTATGCTTGTAGGACGCCTCTTTTGATCTAAATTAGAAGAGAATAAGATACACATAAATAAGTTTCAAATACTTTTCTTTAAAAAAAAAGAAAATTCAATGAAGTACAGATACGAAACGAAACAATAAAGGCCCTCCAATTAATTCCTGTGGGACCCCGGACGATCTGCAAGTTTGCTACCGATAAATTGGATAAAATTAGCATAATTGCAAGGCTTGTCATGCAAGTTAAGCAGGAGCAAGGAAAAACATTAAAAAATCGAATGATTGATGAGTGCCGAATTAAGGGATGTCTGGAAAACGACTTCGATTCGTCAGAATTTGCATCGAATTACGGGGGTTGAAAAATGGAGGTCACGCGTTAGAAAGTGAAACTGGGAAATGTTTCAAGTACTGCTGGACGACGCGACCACGACTATTGATTTGACGCAGACGACGCCGTGTGCCGACGGCCGACGCGTCGCTACCGCGCCACCCCCTTCCCCCTTCATGGCACACCACGATGTTCTACCACTTCACACTTCACTTGTTATGCAGCCCAGTTCGCTCCCCATCCGGGACGCACGGCGATTTCGAAATACAGGGTCATTACGCCCACGCAAGTGTAACTTTGCGTAAACAAAAAATTACCAAAGGATAAATTAGATAAAAAGTGAGCTTACTTGGGCGTAAACTTGACCTTTCTTTTCTATTTCCATCTATCGTTAGCCCATTACGTCTCGCTACACACGGGCGAGGATCAAATTGTGGGAGAAGCGGTTTATTACTCATTTTTTTGGTTTTTGCTAAAAGCATAAATGCCTCCAGTTTTACACACATGACGTCAAGAAAATAATCCCATCGAAATACCGCTTTCTTTCATTACTCTGATGATGGTAACTTCCTTGAAAGTATATTTGAAATAAGAGACTTTGTATTCCTACGAGAGAAAGTATAAAACTGAGGTCTAACATTTACAAAGATAATTTGGACAATATTTGAATGTAACATTTACTAACACCAATTTTACCGAATTAACTTTTTAATATTCAAAATGATCAGTTCATAACACCTCGTATACAATCTTATATTCGATTCATGTAAAAACATCTACCCTGGATTTGGTCTACTACTATTGGTCGATTTCAGCAGCAACCAGACTATTCACAACGATCTGTATAGAAGCTGGAGCTGCTTGAAACAGTTTAAAATGACTTACGGTCCCAAAACCCCCGATACTTCGTAATTCTTCTTTAGATGAATATCGTTATAACATAAATACAGGTATTTAATAATATAAAGGGCGTTCATATAGCGGAACTAAAAATGTCCTTAAAATATTTTAATTTAACTTCGTGCAAATCTGATAGTGGACTAAATCAGATTTCGTTAATCTCTGATGAGGTACTCATTAGAGACTAAGAGTACAGCTAGTGATGGAAGTGAATAGACAACATTTTGGACATAGGGTTAAACCAACTTGAAGAGAATATATTCCAGTAACTGTTATTATCTTTTAATAGCTGTATAACAAAAATGCTATTAACTTATCTTCAACCTCTTAATACCAATTTCCACAACTCAAAACAAAACGGGATATCTACAGAACTATTTGCCAGCAAAAACAAAGGTTCCCAAAGTGTATAAAATAAATTTCAGCAATAAACAACATTGCAAAAAAAAAACTTTTACAGGTAACTTTAGAAAATAAAATATTGACATATAATCCTCCAAAACATTTTAAATATTGCTGGAAACAGATTTAAATAGTGACGTTTGGCCACATCAGCGCGACATTCCTCAAGTATCTGTTTCTTTCTAGTAACGTGTCAGCCGACAGAATACGTCACACGTATAGTGTTAGTGTTGTTTCGTTCGCAGATGTCACTACGACATACGTCTTTGTCGGAAACATAAATCTGCAAGCAACTAACAAAGACAGAAATGCGTTCAATTTGTGGTATGCAAATAAAGCGCTAATCCGAAACTGAAAAATGCTCATCGTAAGAACTATATCTTTCTTATTAGTAAATATAAAGAATTGTTTAAATACGCAAAGTTGTGCCGTTTTTAGTGCTGATTCAGATTCTGATGCGAAAATTTTAAAATTTCAAACAGGTTACAAATTATTTGCAAAAAACTGAAAATCGCATTTTCTTTACAGTCAAATATCTTCGTAATAAATTGTAAAAGATATGAAAAAATGTCGCGTATAAAAGTTATTTGATTTGATTAGGCATTCTTATAAATAACGTCAAAATGTCCGTTTCTGAGATATTGGTAGCAACTTTTTAATATTAAACGGACGCCGTATTAGATTTATACATGATTATGTAACATATCTTTAACTCTTTTCAACGACGTGTCTCAATTTATACCTGAATTAAGAAAATAATATTTAAGTGTTTTAATTTTAAATCAAGTAAACATGAAAACAAATGCACGTTAAGTTTACTGTGAAAACAAATGAAACAAAAACAAAACTTTTAAATATGTACTACTAAATATTAAAATTATAATAAATGCTCAAAATGCATATTGGGAAATCGTCTAATTGGTCCTATAATATTTGAAGGAAACTTAAACGTGCAATGGTATTTGAAAATTCTTCAAACACCTCTACGGGGTCTGTTAGATGATCTACGTTTGGCACGAAACGTTCAAATATTATACCAACAAGACGGCGCTCCTGCACACAATGGCAAAGATCCAGAATCGAGAAATGTTATTAATTATTTAAACGAGTAAATCGATTTATTAACAGGGTAATAGCGACTATAAAACGGTGGAAATTATGAACGACTTAGGTTCGATAATTACAAACACTGATGGATGTGAATTATAAATAAGAAAACACCTAACAATCGTAAGAACGACAACAGCTAAACATATAAACATCTGGAAAGATTCAGCCATAACCAAACGTACTAATTTACGACTAGTCCATTCTCTTATATTTCCTATAGCGGCATATGTTTTCTTTTTGTTTCATTTGTTTCCAAAGTAAACTTAACGTGCATTTGTTTTCATGCTTACTTGATTTAAAATTAAAAGCCTGAACTTTAATAATTTTTTATTCAGATACAAGTTGTGATATATCGCCAAAAAGCGCAAAAAAAATCTATTTACTCATGTAAAAATCCAATATGGCGTCCATTTAATATTAGAAAGTTGCTACCAATATCTCGGAAACCGCCATCTTGAATTTCATTTTGAAATCATTTATGACTGTGGCTAATCAAATCAAATAATTTTCACATGAAACATTTGTTCATATCTTTTATAATTACGAAGATACTGACCGTAAATAAAATGCGATTTTCAGTTTTTGCAAATAATTTCTAAACTGTTCGGAATTTAAATCAATTTGCGACACACTGTATACTTAAAAAATTAGGACATTTAATAAAATGCTATCAGTCCATTAATTGATTTTCCAAAACTCTCCAAAAAGATTCAACAAAAATTGATAAATAAAAACCGTTCGAACTACATATATAATGAATTCCTAAGTCAACACCCTGTATGACAGTCAATAAATGCCCTTATATCCTGTATTAATCGTAGAGCGATCCTCTCTCCTATGCTTGTGTTCCGCATTTTTTTAATGTTTTACAGACAAACAATTCATTAACTAAACTTATTTTCGTACAACCATATAAACAATAGAATACGTATAAACACATGGGGGCGCTCCAAATTATACAAAATGTTTCAAGCAAGTGTACTCAATTCCACGCTAAGTATTTCGATATCCTATAAATCTTCAGGAAAATTGAATCCCAATTTAAAAATATGACATGCCAATATTAAATTATCCAGTAGTTACCGTAACGATAACACACTGAAATGTTTTATACAGGGCGTTTATTTGTGATTTTGTAACAACTAATATTATTTGCAATATTTGTGACAGAACAATATCTAATTTTTACAATTACGATTTTACGCATGTTATGATACAATGGTACGAGATTATTTAATTAAAGTGTGGAACAGAGAACCATAAGGTTTCACGATCTATATAGTTATGTAAGTCTGGTATTTGATAATAAACTATGACATTTATTGAATAGAAGAGACTTATTTTAATTTATTTTTGCATTCTTGGGGAGATTAGCAACAGAATCTGATTGTCCGGGCTATTTTAAGAATAACACATAAATGTAACTTAATTATTTTAGAATTATTGTATTGGAAAGTCAAGGTATTAACAAGTCGGCGTACTTAAAATGAGAATCGTCCTCCAATACCCTTTACGCCCTAATGCGATAATTATTTATTAGGTAATTCAGAAGGCCTTCAAATTATACAAGGTGTAGAAAAAGCATATCTTAATTTTGTAGAAATGTTAATGTGATGGTAATAATATACATTTTGTATGTAAGTCTTATAATAGCTGATGTGGCTCAGTGGTGAGACAGCCAGGCTTTGGATGTAATCGTTCGAACGCTTTCCGGTTCGAATCACTCCAGGGGTCGGAAATTTTTCTAATTCCCTGGGTGATCGGTGCTGGGTTCCGGTCTCCATTTGCCATTGGGGATCAAATTAATGGCACTCCTCGTATTACGGCCGCATTAGAGGAGTAACAAGACTCCACACGCATACACATTACACCAGGCAAGTCAAGCACGGTTTCGCACCAACACGGTAGCCCGCAGAGTCGGGCCCTATTGGGCATAGCACAAACTAACTTAGCTTTGCCTCACACCGCCTCGACACTGCGCAAGCGCTACAAACAAGGATCACAATTATGAAATGTAAGTCTTATTTGTGTCCATTTTACAATTTCACAACTGTATACATGTGTAAATATACACAGCATTTAAAAAAAATACTGAATGTTATTATGAAAGGTTTTTCAAAATCCGTTTACAATTTTTGAAATACCTTGCTAATATTTTTATGGAATACTATTAATATTAAACGTCCTGTGTTGTAGTTGTCTTGACTTTGGTATTCTAATTATTTGCATGTTGTTTAAGAATACTGAACTTATTATAATTTTGTACTAATTTCTGGCAAAACGGAACCCTAATTTAGATCTAGCCCACCTCTCACATGTTGCACTCTACAACTAAGCAGCAGACTCGTAACCAATGCTTTGTTTTAAAAGTAGCTCGAAGTAAATGTAAATTTAATTATTTCTGCAGAAAGAGTTTTCAGTGGAAAAGCAACCGGGCTATTGGAAAAACATGTATAAAAGCTCTACCAATTGGAAATAAACATCATCTTCCAGTACCTCTTATGCCCCACACCTTAATTATTTATTGCCATTACAATGTAATTTAGAATGCCCGGGAGCTATACAACGTGTTCCAGAAAATATTTCTTAATTTTGTAGAATTCTTCCCTGTTATTTTAATGTATTGGTTAACGTACGTTATATACGGTACTTATTTCTGCCCATTTTAGTATTTTATACGTTTATCTAAATGCAGAGAGTACTGGATTTAATTAAGTGCCTTGCAAATTATATAAATTTTATAAAATTTCTAGTAGGAATGGACCCAAATTTGTTAAACAGGAATACATCAAGTTCATTCCCTATAAATTCTTCGCTACTAATAACACAAACTGAAAAGCATTCCGCAGTTAATTAGCAATTGCTGTCAGTGTATTGTTTTAAAAAACAACGACTCCGTTGTAAATGTAAATTTAATTATTTCTGTGTATATTCAAAGTCTTCAAAAGGAATAAATGATTGGGACGCCTTGTATAAATCCCGATCTACTTAAAACATCCAATACGCTTCCCTTCCACATATATTGATTGCCACAGTAGTATAATAGAGAAGGCCTTGAAACTATACAAGGTGTTCCATATTATTTAATCAAGTTTACAGAATAATACTTTACTGTTACTCAAATGTAATGCTAATAATGTACGTCCTGTATGGCAGTAGTCGTGTTCGCTTTATTATTGCATCTATACAGGACAAAATAAAGTGTTTCGGACCGCTAGTAAAATTTATCAAGTAGGAATAGATCAAGCCCATCGCTCGTGAATTCCTCACTAAAACTAAAAGAAACAGGAGCGCATTCCGGAGTTGGTTAGCAGTAGAATCTCCTGGCCTGTATTATTTTTAAGGATAACGACTCCGCTGTTTACTCCAGAGAAGCGAGCGTTATTAAACGTCCACCTACACGCATTTTTCTGTTAAGGAGAATGCGTTGTTGTTTTCCCCGCGGCTATTTTTAATAATTCCAATTAGGAAATTCGGAGTTTCCGGAAACACGTGCCCCGAGTCAACTTTGAATTTTTCTCGCAAGAAATCGACTTCCGGCACGGCCATCTTCAATTAGGCAAAAACAAGACCGCGTCTTCGTTCCATTGAAGCGTGGAAGAGAAATGGGGAAGGCTGATCGCGAGGATTGCGAAACATAAAAGGAATAATATTATAAATCTCTGGCACAAGCACGGCGCATTTGTCATCCAGGTAAGTGTACCCGTATACATAAGAAGCGGGTTCAACAGCCTGTTAAGACCGCGAATAACACAGGTTGAAACGTCTACAAGGAGTCTACTTGAAATCTACCTGTTCGATGTTGTAGGAGGCGCGCATACTGTCAAGATGTGCACTCCAACTGGAAAAGAACTCGAGAATTTCCTTAACAGAGATTTTTGCACACCTCGCAATATTTGGATACGAAGACGCGATACCTAACCAAACATAACCTACAATATTTAACAGAATTTTGTGCCTTTTTTCGACAATCCATCGTTAGTTTGCGGCGACCTTCTTCTAATCCGGAAGCAAATTTGAATGTGAATTTTAATAACAGTTTACGGCTTCAGTAACAATTATTGTTTCAAAGTCCGGTTGATGATAATGGCTAAAAATTCGAATTGTACAGGTTTCGCGACTTTATAGCCCTGATTACTCTTTCGATGTTTTGTGTATTTATACTTGCTCGTAAAATGGGTATACAGTTTCGTTTTATTGCGCCTTAATTGTTTAAAATACGCTCACGTACTCGCAAGCATATCAGTTTATAGCTGTGCTGCAGTTCGTTCATTCTCTTTTTGAATTGTAGTTGCAGATTATGCATGCAAGCAGCATTGCTGTAGCAAGCTTTGTTATTGTCATTTGGCTTTAAAATTTACCGTTTCTGTAACCCAACTTATCGAATACTGACTACGCAAAAACTTACATTGAAGAAGGGCTGTTGCAAGGGATATACTAAAAGTCTTCCTAGTTAAAAAGCACTGTATATGCAACGCCAATTGAATTTAAAAACAGAATTCATATATACCGCTAATGATTTAAACAGGTGCGAGATCGAAACATACATATTTGATACATTTTCATGAAATATTCTGGCTGTTTGGTTTTCTTGGCTCCCGTATGAAACAACTTCATTTGTAAATTTATAAAATTACTTATTGCATATGTTGTTGCAACACACTGTATGCAAGTGACATAACCCCGTAAATAGTGTAAAAATGTATAGCATTAAATTGTATAACAGATAGTAATGAAATATCATTACGTTTGAAATTACAGTAGAATAATGAACCCGGTTGTATTGAACTCTTGTTTAAAATGAACCGTTATACATAGATCTTTGCTTCGTATGATTTTTTATATATTGCTTTGTTGGTTATAATGAATTTCGGCCATAATGAACCGCTTTTTATGGCCAGTAGTGGTTCATTGTAACCGAACACTACTGTATTTGGAAAACTTCTCTATTCTGTGTGTTTGCACCCTGCATACAACATGATTTCATAAAATGTATACAATAATATATTTTTGTTTTGATACTTTTAAAAATCTATTAGAATATCACCTTGTTATAGAAATTAGTACTTAATGCAGATAACATTTTTTAAAGCAATTAAAACATTTAACAGCAACACTCAGTATACAAGTAGGTTAAACGAAAAAATATAGAAAAAATGTTTGCCTTAAATAATAAAGCAGACGACGATCGCAAACCACATGATTTAAAACTGCAACATTTCGTCATGATTTAATATAAACCTTGTTTTTTACATTCACACTACCCTCCCCCAGCCGGGGTCCGATCCTGCGGCCTATTGAACCGCGTTTCACTGTGACCCGACTAAGAGCGGTTGTTCTCACTGCCCCATCGAGGTCCCTGATGTAATATAAATCAAAATTTATATTTCAGCACCACATACCGGGTTGAGCAAAAGTACGAGACATTGGAAATACACCAGACGTTCGATAACGTAAACACCCGATTATGGAAACATCGCGCTAATGTAAACACAAAATTCTTACTATAGGATCAAATGAAACGCCCGATAACGTAAATTGTTTTTATAATGTACATACGTGACTCTCAGCAAATTATTTGTAGCAACAGCGCTGATTTCATTTTAGTCGTTGTTAAACTTAAGTCAGGCATATTGCAGTGTTTATGCATTACGAATATGGCATCCACATCCAATAAAAGAAAGTGTTTAAGATTGAGTGACAAAGTGAAACTCATAGACAAGGTTACACTAGGTGCGGGAGTAACACAATTAGCAAAAAAATATTAATTGTGTTATTAAACGTTTCTTTTAATAATTTGCTGATTAATAAAATCACGCTCGCTAATGTAAACGTTTCGATAATGTGAACACACTCGGGTCTGAATTAGTTCACGTTATCGAGCGTCTGCTGTATATCTACTACGGCAACCGCGGTTCCGACAAAACATTTACATGGAAGTTCCGATATATGGCGTTCACAATGACGCTATTGGCGGTTTAAAATGACTTCCGGTTTAGCAGGAAATGGTATATATTTTTTATTTTAAATATACATATTACCGTTTTGATATATCAATAGAATTCATTGATATAAGGTTTGATACCTTTATTTTTAGTAATTCCAGAGATATCGAACAACACTCAACAAAAATGCTTCACAATTAGTTTTGTTACGTAACAATACATGCCAACAAAACAAAAAAAAATAACAGCACTTGAAATGATGCTGAAACTGACCATCATTTATTTTGTGGCAATATCCAAGTCTATGTTCAAACCCTTCAGTTGCACTAGCAAGATGCTCTCCAGGAATTCTAATTTTACCGACAATTTTAAGTCTAAATGCTTCCAAATTATTTCGGTATAAACTCTAGATTGTGAATGCCCCCAAAGGAATTTAATGGACTAGATCCGAAGACCGAGCGGGCCGATTTGGAAACATTTCGTTTAAAAGTTCCGAACATAGACTTTAGAGCTAAATAAGGTGTTCCATAATTCCCCTTCTTCAAGAACAGGAACAACTTGATTCGTTAAAGGTTCGTAATACTTTCCCTGATAATCGCACACCCACACAACACAATACAAATCAACTGTCTTATTGGAAATAAAATTCGGAATATATTTGAAAATTAAGGCAAAACATTTTTGCGAGCAGTTGTGATTACAATCATTAACAGTCTTTCATGTCCCACTACTGGGCACCGGCCTCTTCTCTGTCACGTGTTTCTCCTCAGCGTTAAGGTAGAAACACAGGGGACTTAAGTTTAACACTGAATCCGAACGACAGAAATTCCAGAGAAAGAATTTAGAGTTAACGTGAATAATTAACATATATTAAAATTCGTGTAGTAGATCAAATAGCAAACAATGACCACAGTTCTTGCTCTGTGCTATATGATTTTTCGAAGCACCCTATATAGTACATACATCCGTATCGTTAAAATACACCACACATAAACACAATCAAACTTATTCCAATAAGTCACGCAATAGACGAAGGCGACATAATATTTTTTATTAAAACAAGCGATAAGTGGAACTCGGATATAACGATATCGGATACTGTGACAACTTGGTTATACCAATGTTTTGACAATTTCCTATTGTATTCCATAAGACTACGATAATTTAACTCGGTTACAGCGACAAATCGGTTATAAAAACACGAAATTAAATCAATTATTATCATCTAACTCGTTTATACCGACAATATTATGTTTACAATGTTACATTTCTAGGCTATTTTTAGCTTTGCAACTTAGCAGTTATAAATTTAATTGGAAGTATGTAATCGATACTTGTTTGGCCTACGTAATTAAGTTTTGAATTAAATTCCAAATATTTTTAACAATAAACAAGAATTAGATACATAATGCAAATGCTCTGTTACAGCGACAACTCGGTTATTACGACAAAATTTTGGAATTCCTTCAATGTCGTTTTACCAGAGTTACACTGTACACAAAATACAGCAGAGGCTCGAAAACGTAAACACCTAATTATGGAAACATCGCTCTAATGTAAACACAAAATTCTTACTATGGGATCAAATGGAACGCCCGATAACGTAAACAACCTGTACAGATCGATAACGTAAACACTTCGTTTTTTATTGTTTTTGTGATGTAGATACGTGACTCCCAGCAAATTATTTGTAGCAGCAGCGGTGATTTCATTTCAGTCGTTGTTAAACTTAAGCCAGGCATATTGCTTGCGTTTATGCATTACGACTATGGCATCCACATCCAATAAAAGAAAGTGTTTAAGATTGAGTGACAAAGTGAAAATCACAGACGAGGTTGCACTAGGTGCGGGAGTGACACAATTAGCAAAGCATATTAATTGTGTTATTAAACGTTTCTTTTAATAATTTGCTGATTAATAAAATCACGCTCACTAATGTAACGTTTCGATAATGTGAACACAGTCGGGTCTGAATTAGTTCACGTTATCGAGCGTCTGCTGTACTATGTATATGGTTTTAAACATTCCGATACAACATTAAACAAATTACCTTGAAAAATAATTCAAAAATACTGTTTTATTTGAACGTTCTCTTACAGGGATATTCAAAAATTGATTTATCTTAGATCTGTTATTGTAATTACTAGAAAGATTTCATTTTGATTATAAATCCGTTTACATCCTTTCTTAATATTTTAGCACGACCGCGTAATGGCTACATCAACAGAGTTATTTTGTTCAGCCCTGTACAAATACTTGGTTGTATCTCTGTCTGATATTGAATTAATCGGGCGCAATCAGCTCGCTTAACCCGAACTTAATTACCAGTCGCCCCTTCACGTTGGGACAGAGAGTTTATGATAAGAGCTTAATTTCGCCGAGATAACACTGTTCTGATAAGGAACCACGAATAATTTGCTGTGTACTGCTATGAGCAATTAATTTAAAAAATGATAAAACTATCTTATCTTGGCGAAAACTGACCTCGACACTGCACTTTTATTTGGAGTTTTTACAAAACTGTGCTCGATATGATTTTACAAAATCTGTGGTTGGAGATTTTAAATTATATTTTTGCTGCTATCAGCTCTTGAAAATTGAGTGGTGAAGGACTTTTTAACGAAATATTTAAATCCTGCTTGGCTAATCACCAACGCCAAACACTACAGAATTAGAATTGTATCTTAAACCGATCACAGATAATATTTTTGTGGACTTTAACCACATTTGATGTAAAGGACGATTTTAATCAGGGTGTATTTATGTTTTTTGATAATCACCAATGCCATAAAACGGAACTATTCGCTAAGAACTTGAACCACCACCAATAATTTTAATCAAAGGCTAACACTACACACATAACCTTGAAATTATTTTTATTTTCCTTCAATACCTAATCCAATGCCGTAGGATCAATTCGATATTAATTAACTAACGGTAATTAGATTCGCACCTTAGCAATCGTAGGATCAAACCCGTTCCTTGTCTATTCAAGTTAATCCGCAATAAAATATAAATTCGAGATTAAGTCAATTTAAATTCATATGCATGGTAATCAACTCTTGTAAATAAAGTAGTAAAGGACTAAGGACTAATTATCGAAATGTATTTCAATTTTGGCAGACTCATCACACAACAACATACTCCTGGCAATCAAAACCATAATCTTATCAAAAAATGATAACAATAAAGAAGCTGTATTTTGAAGACTTCAATCAGTGCGCCAATACTTCGACGATTTTGATCAGCGACTGCCGACGCTAATCACAAACGATATAAAAATTTAACGCGCTAGACGTTGCCGTGACCTTGAAATTATTTTTGTAATTTGATGTTATACCGGGTGAATCTTAAATGGCGGGTAATAGACATACCATTTGGTTCTGGATCAAAAATGGAGCGATAAAGTCTTATACCAATTTGCTGTTAACGTCATAGATGAGGAGTTATTGGCAGTCTTAAGTTGGATTCCGGGTTCCTTATCGTGCGATATTTTTATGAGATGATGATTTTTATATATAAATATAGGATTTGTACAGTTGTCACTGTCTTCCTTCTCTCAACCTTCCTCTCCACTCTTCTCTGTTGTTCCATTCCCACTTTAGCAGCCCTCGATTTTCTATTGCTTCGTCTACTACGTTGAGCCATGATCTCCTTGGCCTTCCTCTTTTACATCTTCCTGTAGGACTCCACTCTGTCATCTTTTTTATCCATCTATGTTCTTCCGCCCTTCTAACGTGTCCGTACCATAACAACCGTTTTTCTTCTATGTATGTGTTTGCATCTTTTTCCCTTCCCATTCTTCCCCGTATCTCCTCGTTCGAGACTCTATCCATTCTGGTTAACCTGCAGCATCTCCTCCAAAACTCCATTTCCGTTGCTGATATCTTTCCCTTGTTTTTCTTGTTGGTAACCCATACTTTTGCCCCGTAGGTCATTATACTCTGTACCATTGTACTGTATATCCGGCATTTGGTGTTCTTAGTTATATCTCTGTCCCATAAGATTGAGTTAAATTGCCTTATACATGTTCTAGTTAGCGCCAGTCTGCTTTTAATTTCTTCCTCTGTCGTTACCTCTTTTGTCACTGTAAACCCCAAGTACTTAAATTTGCCCGTTTCTTTAATTTCTTCTATTTTTAGATCTTTTATATTTTCTTCTACTGTCGCTAGGTATTCTGTTTTTCCAAAGTTAATTTCTAATCCGACTTTGGTATACTCTTCTTTGAGTTTTCGCACCACGTAACTCAGATCTTCCTCATCTTGTGCTATCACCACTTGGTCGTCTGCGAAACTTAATGTGTAAATATGTTCGTCTCTGACCGGTACTCCCATCCTTTTGCATTTCCTTTTCTAGTTACCTAGCGCGTGTTCTATAAATATTTTAAATAGTGTGGGTGACGTTGAGCAACCTTGCAACAGTGCTTTTGTTGTCTCAAAGTTGTTCGTATTTGTATTGTATTTGTTGGTACCGTATTTTATTTAACTCCGGTGCGATTCCGCCCGGTTCTGCAGCTTTACCATTCTTAATTGTTTCGATTGCTTTCTTAATGTCTTCCATAAATACTTCTATCAGAGCTTCTTCTGTCTCTCCTTCTTCTGGGATGATTTTTAACTGCAGTTTAATCAACAAAAGGAACCACCAATGTGTAATTGTAGTCATCATAACCTTGGTTTACCCACAACTTCCATCCGAAGTTTAAAACTTCTGCAATGCTCCGAGTTTTCCAAAAATGTTGCAACAACGTGCAATACAAATTTCACATTTTAAAACAAACGTAGTTTTTTATTTAAAGTAATTTAACTTTTAATGACATTTCTGTGACAATTTGCTGATAAAAACGCCGTGCTTAATTCTCTCTGCATGCATTATCTTAGTGTTACCTTCAGTTTAGTTTGGTTTTTTTATTTGTGTTTGATTTTCCAAATTAGCGACATGTAGTACAATTTTGTGGAGTATGCAGACATGTATTTGATTTTAGGGGAATGTCGTAGCAATTTTAATGCTGCTGCTAATTTGTACGCCGAACGGTATCCAAACAGAAGGCATCCAAATAGTAATGTTATTCGACGATTGGATCAACGAATGCGAGAAACTGGATGAACTGCACCCACTCCAGTAGCTGACAAAGGCCGTCCTCATCGAGTATTGTTACCACTGGTTGAAGAAAATATCTTAAATGTAATCGAAAATGAACCAGAACAAAGTACCCGATCTATTGTCAGAATTGTTGTTAACCAAAGAACAGGTCATCGCTTATTACAGGAAAATGGCTTGCACCCGTTATCATTATCAACGAGTACAGGGATTACTACAAAAAGACTATCAGCAAAGAGACAGATTCTGTAGATGGTTACTTCGTGAGCAAGAAAGGGGTTTCAGGTTTATTGGACATATCCTGCGGACTGATGAAGCTACGTTCACCAGAAATTCAACATTTAATATCCACAACATACACCCATCGACCTATGAAAACCCCCATGCACTGTGCCAAACAAATCATCAAGTTCGGTTTAGCATTAATGTGTAGGATGGTATTATTGGTAATAGGCTTACAGGACCACACATTTTACCTGATCGCCTAAACGCGTATAATTTTGTTGAATTATTAGACACCAATTTTAGGGATCTATTAGATGATGTACCATTAGATTTAAGCAGAAATATGTTTTTTCAAATGGAAGGGGCACCAGCAAACTGGGGAATTCAAACACGAGAATGGTTAAATCACGAATTTCCAGAACGATGGATTGGTCGTGGCAGTCCATTGCCTTGGCCATCAAGAAGCCCAGATTTAAGCTGTTTTGATTTTTTCGTGTGGGGAACATTAAAAGCATTTGTGTATGCAGCGGAAATTGATACTCGAGAACAACTTCAGCAACGAATAAATGAAGCAGTTATAATAATTGGACAAAATAATATGCGTCAAAATCTAGAAGGAAGCATAATACGTAGGTGTATGAAATGCATAGAAGTTGGGGGTAGCCACGTTGAGCAATTGCTGTAATTTACAAAATAAAAAACTTAAAACGTAGTCGATATTTCCTTACCAGTTATGTACTGTTAATTCAAAAATGCAAGCTGCACATTATTATTAGAATATTACCATGAAGGAGATCTAGTATGCCTGTATAAAATCTCCTTAGGTTCCATATTAAATCAAGTACGTCGCTATGTGAATCGCAGGTGGCTTAACACACAGATCAGACTGGCCACACACTGTTGCTAAGTTTACAAAACTTTAATTAAGAATCTTCAAAAACTAAACGTTTCGAGCTAAACGCTTGTGGAATATTTTGCTCGGTTTCTGATGCAGAATTGCGCGATGTAAATAATATCCACCATTTAAGATTCACCCTGTATATTATTGTCGTAATTTTTCCTTTGGTGGACCTTCAATTTTGTATTAATTACTTAGGTAAGTAGGTTCGAACCCTCATCGTTTTAATCCATAAAATAATAATAAAGGAAATCAGCCTCAAACATGGGATAGTTCAATCATTTATTTTTTTATTGATCTTGGTACCCTAATCACCAGCGCCATAAGATTTTAATTTTTAAGGTTTGCTAGACCTTAAGGTAAGGTCGCTTTACATGAAAGATGTGTTTACTTCCAGTTAATCAACATCATAAAACGAATGCATTTCGACATTAACCAGCAGTAAACGTTTTTGCTCAGAGACTATGGAAACTGTACATGAGACAAACGAACCAGACGTTACTGTAACCTTAAATGTATTTTTGTACTTCGATGTTTATTTTTATGTTTATCAAATTTTGCCCATTATCAGACCTTCAAAGTTATATTAATTAGTTATTGGTAAGCAGTTTCAAACCTCCACCTACAATTAATTGAAAACAGTTGCTTGTTTTGCCATGCTACATAAAATAATTCTGATTGAATCAAATTTATATTTTTATATATCGTTATCACTACCCAAAACTGGAGTAGTTCAATTATGGAAATACATATTTAAATCCTGAATTAGAATTTTATCACATTTAATGATAACCATGAATTGAATTTTAAGCAAAGAAATATTTTAATCACAATCAACGCTATAAAAATGACCAATACTTCAACTATTCCAATCAGCGCCAAGTACAGACAAAAAATACAAACAGGGTAAAACATCAGTAATTATGGCCTTGATATTATTTTTATATTTTATGATAATTTTCACTTTTCTCCATTTATTTTATTATCCTACCTTCAATTGCGATATTAATTTGTTACTGGTAACTACGTTCGAATCGTCATCAATCGCGAGCAAAGCCCGCATCCCGTTTTTCCACGTTAATCGGCCATAAAATAATTAGTCCTCCCGCAAGACGACGCTACAAATTCTGTCAAGCGTCGCATTTTATTTGCTCATCGTTCGGTATATTTTAGCGGCGCGGCGCGTTTTCTTTTTATGGGTCTTTAGGCACTTTCTTTCAAGAGGCGCACCTCCAGCATCAGTATCTTTTCATTCATTTTACGTCGTCTGCGTCGCTATTTGCTGAATAGGTAGGGGGGTAAATGAAGTAGATATAACAAAGGCCGGAACTTTTTGCGAACGTCTTAATTTCGGGACTGCGCCAAATTGAAATTGCTACAAGAGAGGAATGAATAGGCTCGTCTCCCTAAATTGTCGCCGAAAGGAAATCTTCGCGATGAATACCCTCGACTATACGATTTTCGGGTCCGACATTATCGATGATAGACTGGGGGCGGGTGGCTAAATATTAAATGATGATGGTGCGGGCTGTGTGCTAAACGGAAATTAATTCTGTTGTTTTTTTGGCTCCGATGTTTAAATTAAGTTTAATTTCAAGAGCAATTTACAAGGAATTTGCATCGGAAATTAGGAAACCTAATGAATATTCCGAGACAAAAACGTTACCGGAAAGGTACGAAATATATCGACAGATACAGGGTGGATCTTCTAAACATTTGAAGATATTTTATCGTATCTCATTAAATCTCCACTGCTTAAATTAAAAAACAAAATTAATTACATTAAAAAATAGCCCGAAAATTAAAAGACTCCGCATATACCGGGCTGACCATAAAAATAAGAATAAATCTAAGATACCATAGTAGATGTACGAAGCGAAACGTAATTAAGATTTTAAAAAATTATTTACCGCTCTGTATACAATCTGTTTTGTAGAAATGTTGGTTATTTAATTATAAACAGGACGTGTTTCGCACTACTACACCATCATATTTGTAAATTCAGAATAAATCTTAATCAGATTTGACACAATTCCTTGCGATTTGGAAATCTCAACCCATGATCTCGAGCAGCTGCTACTGAGTTTCCATCAGTAAAACACTACATGTAATGGATATCATCGGTCTGATGGGAGAGGTGAAAAGAAGTCGAAACTCGCAATTTTGAGTGGTCATTTTCTCTAAATCGACTATTAAAGAAGCTATGACCTGTTTTAGTTAAATAGTGAAGCAGCCGAAACAATAAATGATATTAAGTGGTATTTGATACAAACTATCTACGTTACTATGGAAATGATATTATTTACTTGTTGTATGTCAAACAGTAAAGCACCTTAAAGTTGATTTCTTTGCTTGCGCTAATTAACAGTGTTGATAATTTTTTACTTTTACAACGCGAGGAGTACGCCGATATCCATTACATGTACGGTTTTTGTGATGGAAACTCAGTAGCAGCTCGAGAATATGGGTTGATATTTCCAAATCGGCGGCTACTAGACCTACGAGTTTTCCAACGACTGCACAACCACCTAGGTAACCACGGAACTTTCCCGAAACCGTCGACTGAGCGTCCAATACAACAAGTACTAGACAATGACAACATACTGCGAGAAATTGATAATCCCAGCACCCCTGTTCGTCGTGTATCTGCACAAGTTAATGTACCACGAATTTAAGTTTGGAGAACATTAAAACTGGTTTATATCAATTTCATATCCAGCCTGTTCAGCCCTCTTGCCAACAGATTTCGCTGGTCGTATAGAATTCTACCGCTGGAACATATAAAATCGAATACATTAATGAACAGAAAGAGTAGCCACTCTTGGGATTTGGAGAATCCACACGAAATCACAGTGTCAAATTAGCAACATAGGTTTCCATCTGGTGTGGAGTTATTGATAACATGCTTATTGCTTTATTTGTTTTTGAGAACCATTTAACCGCCGACAGATATTTAAATTTTCTAGAAGATCAATTGGGAGGATTATTCGGTGACGTCCCTCTTGTGATCAGACATGGTATGTGGTAGCAACACGATGGTGCCCCTGCGCACTTTGCGTTACGTATAAGACAATTTTCGAATCAATGGTTTGAAGGACGTGTAATTGGTAGAGGAGAACAGCACCCTTGGCCCCCAAGCAGAACGAATTCGAAATAACAATGATATGTTACGCAGGGCAACCAGATTTCTCTTAAGAAGAGCCAGAATGTGTCTCTAGAGCAACGGTGGCCATTTTGAACAATCTTTCTAGTGAATTTAAACTAAAATAAAAATAAATATTGGCTTTTCTGAAATTCTAATTATTTAATAAATAATAATTTAACACTCTGTGGTTTGAAAACTATTTACTTTCGGGCATAACTTTATTAGAATTTGTAACCGTATTTGGCCTAAAGATTATGTATACGAAGTAGTGACCTCGCGTCGTGGGACAGCCTGTATATCGAATTGTTTCCGTTTTTTTATGGATCAACATTTGGGCTATTATTATTACTAGTATTATGTATTTATCTTATTTGTGCAACTGATGCAGAACTTTTTCACACCACTGTATGGATGTTCGAAACTGCAACTTGTTGTTGTTAATTGGTAACGACGAGTGAAATAGAATTTAAGACTTAGCGATTGGAATATCTATAGGGTGTTTTAACAAGCTTATTACTTGTCAAAAAGGTTTGACGATTACGTTTCGCTAATTCTTAACAGTAGCTATAACAAAAGTAATGATAATCTACATAAAGCATTACTTACTCTATCCTTGTAAGAATGGTACATATTGTTTAAAAATATGAAATACTCTAATTTATTCTAATACAAAATAAAGTGTACGCCTACGTTCCCAAAGTTACAAAAAAACTTCATGAACAATCCGGTTAGTGCGTCAAAATCAATAAACGTGCTACACAGAGTGAGTCCGGCCAGCATGTCTGCTATATTCTTTGTAATTTCATAATAACAATTAATATCGATGTTTCTTTTGAATCTTTGAAATAATTGAAATTTCCAACAAGCTACCGATCGCGGCCGGATGGCTTCTTCTCTGCTTCGACAGTCCATTGCCCTGTCGGCGCAATTATTCTACAGGGCAAAAAAATAAAGAGGATTTTTTTCGATTTTACACGGTGACAAAACAAAAGTTTGCGAAGATATCCGAACTTTCTAATCGGATTGGGGATGTTGCTTTGTTAATTAGAATTGCCTGAATATTAAATTTCGCCTTCCTCAATATAAGTTGCCCTTTTACCAAACGGTTCTCACAACTATTTAAAATTTTACAAAGAATCGGGGATGCTTTTTAATTTATTTACATGGTGAGTTAATAAAAAAATTTCCTGTTTCCTGTATTCTGCTACATCTTAAATTGTCTCCTAAAGACATTTTCGATTTTTAAAGGTGTATTAAGGAAAACATTTTTCTTCCATTTTTTCATCTATATTTTTAAGAAGAAAATACACAGTTTTACGAAATCATTGTCCACGGTAGCTACGTTAACAGACGACCTTTCCATTAGCGGTTTTCAGTAACTAGTAGAATAAATTGGGCCAAATATGGTGGCGGTATTTCTTGGATGGAAACAACCCCAAAATCCCCAGAGACCCCTAAATTATACAGCAGGCGCTGAAAATTCTTAAATGTCGTCAGAAATCAGCAAGAATTCAGCGAATAAATCACGATCCCGTGAATATGCGAATTTCTGAGCCAATTACCGCAATTACAAATTCAGAAGTAATCGTAACTAAAATTTTATACAAGTAGGCGTAGATCCTTCCCCAAGATTCCCACCGGCGCGTAGATATCTTATTACACTTTTAGAATGCTTCCAAGTTCACCAAGATTAAAGTCCAACAGTATATGGTTAATAGATCAAGAGGACCTACAGTTGCTTCATTTTTTTGGGATCCCTGAAGGACACTTCGTGACCTGTCTAAATTTCATTTAAGAGGCCACCAAAGTGACTCAAAATAAGCGTTTTCTATGGTCACTGTAGCTACATTAATAAGCGACCTTTTCACTGCGGTGTCGTTATAAAAATTGGATTCTAATTCCGATTCCTAATAATTTTAGTAGTTCGTTTTTGGGGCCTCTTAAGCCTGTGAAAATACTTAACCAAGTTGTACAGTATTTTAAGCATATTTTATAATAATTTTAAATGATCGAAAGTAATTAATATACAACGTAAAGAAATATACAATTTATTTGTTGTGGTTATAATTTAACTACCTGCACCTAGATACTTTTAATTGTTATTTTTTATTGAGAGTATTTTGACGAACCGTTCCGTGCATGTTATTCCAGCTTTTACCAGTTGGACAAGCTGTCTAGTTCCTACACGTGTCACTATTTCAAGTACTACTACTACAGATTATGTTCTCTGAAGTGTTGCGCTATCGATCATAAACCATCCAATTTCCAGCGCGATTTTTCTAGAAAACCACAGGAACTTTCCAACTTTCTGGGTTTCCTATAGAACGTGGAAATGTTTTTCCGCAAGAGCAGGAACAAGCTGAAATTACACGTTTCGCCCCACGTGGTGAGACAGAACCATGATTTCATTGTTAATAATTTAGATTCCGTCCAAGATTGGCTAATAAGCGGTTTGTTAGACCACTATGCATCATTGTTCTACGCAACATGTCATTATTGCACGCAATTTCCATACGCGTGTGCGTTCCGGGTCAGCATAAATTACAGCTTTTGCCGCTTTTAATTTAATTGTAAAGGGCATCTGTTGCCGATTTCGCGGCGACTGTAATAAAATCAAAGCCCCCACAGCAACAACCTCAACCGTGGTGCGGCTTCCAACCCCAAGCTGTCGGCAAAAACAGCAATAATTGTCAATGCACCTCCATTTACACCTAAATATTGAAGTTAATTAACGCAATATTAACAGTTTGGATAATAATGGGCTTGCTAGGTCGCGCTTCTCCCTCGTGATGCAAATTTAATTCTGGGCTGCCCGTGTGGGCGCGGTCCTACGGTTTTAATATTTCAAAAAACATATTCGGTGCAAGTTATTACTTTGGGGGATTTGCAAATAAACTAGCAGATACCTGCATAAATTAGAAAACAACCATTTTTTCATCACATTTAATTACAACTGTTATAATACAATCTCATACTCGCAAAAAGCTTGATGAAAATTGACAACGCATAAGCTGGGGAAGAAGATATGGCTATATCGTCGCAAGAACGAGAGAGCTAATAGAAACCGCAAAAAAAGCAGCTATATAGTTGATAGGAAGCGAATACCGGATGAAGAAGTAAACTAGCTAGAGGATATGAATTATAGCATGTGAAATAAAGGAGTGCGATAAGAATCAGGACAGGGAGGAGGAATGTATGTAGTCATGCCAGAGAAGGGTGAGAGCGAAAAAGTCAATAGCAATCAAGACCGGGAAGGGCAAAAGTAGTTAAGAAGTGGGAGAGTAGACTAGGGGGGAGAGTAGATAAGAAGGGGGGAGGGTAAATAAGAATAGGGGCGGGGGTATAAGAGAGGGGAAGAGTAAATAAGAAGGGGAGAATAAATAAGAAGGGGTGGGAGAGTATATAAGAAGGGGAGGGGAGTATATAAGAAGGGGGAGTAGATAAGGAAGGGGAGAGTAGATAACTAAAGGGAGAGTACTTAAAGAAAGAGTAAGGTGGTTAAAAAGAGGGGGAGTGATTGTGGGAGGAGTAAGCCAAGAAAGGCGAGACTAGTCAAAAAAACAGGGGGGAGAGTAATCAGGAAAAGGGTCGAGAGCAATCAAGAAAAGAGGCGACAGCTGTTAAGAAAGGGGACAAGAAAAGTTAGAGAAAGGCGGACTAATGAAGAAGGATCGGAAGTGCTATAAGGAGGGAATCAAAGCTACTTACCGCAAGTATGTTAGGTAAAAAGAGGGGGAATGGTTGTAGGAGGAGTAAACCAAGAAAGGCGAAACTAGTCCAGAAAAGGGGGCGAGAGTAATCAATAGAAGGAGCGGCAGCAGTCAAGAATAGTTAAAGAAAGGAGGAATAATGAAAAGAGTAATGGAAGTACTATAAGGGAGGAATCAATGCTACTTACAGCAAGTATGTTAGGTAAAAAGAGGGGGAATGGTTGTGGGAGGAGTAGACCAAAAAAGGAGAGACTAATCAAGAAAAGGTTGTGAGAGCAATCAAGAAAAGGGGGCGAGTGCAAATCAAGAAAAGGGGGCGACAGTAGTCAAGAAAGGTTCAAGAAAGGAGGAATAATGAAAAGAAGATTAAAAGTACTATAAAGGAGGAATCAATGCTACTTACAGTAAATGTGTTAGGTAAAAAGAGGTGGAATGGTGGTGGGAGGAGTAGACCAAAAAAGGAGAGACTAATCAAGAAAAGGTTGTGAGAGTAATCAAGAAAAGGGGCGAGAGCAAATCAAGAAAAGGGGGCGACAGTAGTCAAGAAAGGTTCAAGAAAGGAGGAATAATGAAAAGAAGATTAAAAGTACTATAAAGGAGGAATCAATGCTACTTACAGTAAATGTGTTAGGTAAAAAGAGGTGGAATGGTGGTGGGAGGAGTAGACCAAAAAAGGAGAGACTAATCAAGAAAAGGTTGTGAGAGTAATCAAGAAAAGGGGCGAGAGCAAATCAAGAAAAGGGGGCGACAGTAGTCAAGAAAGGTTCAAGAAAGGAGGAATAATGAAAAGAAGATTAAAAGTACTATAAAGGAGGAATCAATGCTACTTACAGTAAATGTGTTAGGTAAAAAGAGGTGGAATGGTGGTGGGAGGAGTAGACCAAGGCGAAACTAGTCCAGAAAGGGGGGGGAGGAGTAATCAATAACAGGGGCGACAGCAATCAAGAATAGGTAGAGAAAGGAGGAATAATGAATAGAGTATTTGGAAAAGATGGGGAATTGTTGTGCGAGGAGTAGACCAAGAAAGGCGAGACTAGTCAAGAAAAGGTGACGAGATCAATCAAGAAAAGGGGGCGAGGGAAATCAAGAAAAGAGTCGACAGTAGTCAAGAAAGAAACGTTCGAGAAAGCAGGAATAATGAAAAGAAGATTGGAAGTACTATAAGGGGGGAATCAATGCTAGTTACAGGGGGGAATCAATGCTAGTTACAGAAGTATGTTAGTTAAAAGAGGGGGAATTGTTGTGCGAGGAATAGACCAAGGCGACACTAGTCCAGAAAATGGGGAGGGGAGTAATCAATAACAGGGGCGACAGCAATCAAGAATACTTAGAGAAAGGAGGAATAATGAATAGAGTATTGGAAGTTGTATAAGGGAGGAATCAATGCTACTTACAGCAAGTATGTTAGGTAAAAAAAAATGGGGAATTGTTGTGCGAGGAGTAGACCAAGAAGGAATAATGAAAAGAAAATTGAAACTACTATAAGGGAGGAATCAATGCTACTTACAGCAAGTATGTTATGTAAAAATATGGGGAATGGTTGTGGAGGTAGTAGACCAAGAAAGGCGAGGCTGGTCGAGGAAAGGGGGCAAGAGTAATCCATAAAAGGGGCGACAACAGCAAGTATGTTATGCACAAAGAGGAGGAATGGTTGTGGGAGGAGTAGATCAAGAAAGGCTAGTTAGTGAAGAAAAGGGGGCGAGAGCAATCAAGAAAAGAAGCGCCAGTAGTCAAGAAAGTTCTAAAAAGGAGGAATAATGAAAAGAGGATTGGAAGTGATATAAGGGAGAGCTCAAAGCTACTTACAGCAAGTATGTTAGGTAACCGTTTTTTAAAAAATAAACAAACTTAAAGCTCCCCTATTTGAATATTCCTGCTGATCAACATAAACCTATGAAAGGGGGCCTTCAAAAGGGATGAAGGGGGAAGTAAAGTTGGGAGGGGTCAATTTGAAGAATAATATGGGAGACTAGACAGGTGAATTGACGAGAAGAATTACGAGGGAGGAAGCGAGGAATACAGATCTACGGAACTTTATTAATAATGTACGAATGGAATTTACGTTAATATAATCATAACTGAATTATGTTGCCATCATGAAAATGCAAAACTAACCAATGAAACCGCTGCTTATTACAACTAATTAAAAACGTGTCGTCATAAACTTTTAATGTCAAATTCATACGTTTCCAATTTATTTAAAATTAAAAACAAAACGAGAAGCAACTAATGCCGCTCTAAAATTTCTTCATAAAACACGAAGCCATAAAAGCGCAGAACTATTAAAAAAATAATTAAAAATATCTATAAATAAAGATGACTTCCGCAACTTCGTCTTCGAGGCTTCCAAACGATCTGAGCGAGGCAGGAAATTATTGCAGCGTCTTTTTGCAAAGTGGCTCAATTTAGAGCAGGCTGATTGGCTTAACTATAACACTAAAAGTGCACTTAAAGCAGGCGTAAAAAGCGTATTATTCTCGCAACTGCCATGACTGATCGCCAACTTAACAACCAATAAACCTGCGCCAATAAAATAAACTACTAAACAGAATTCATTTTTGCGCGGATTGCAGCAAAATATAGTTAATAGCAGGATTTAATAGAATAGGACAACAAAAATACTGTCTCTCCCTTTTAGTTACATTAGTTATATGCGAATTTTAAGTATGCCCCAAGTATTTCGCCTAACCACGAGTCACCGAAACAGAAGATGAAGTTTCCTTAGTAAAGAAAGATGCGGATAAGCTCGTTTACCTGTTTACAACCGGTCTAGGTTTCGGTTTTTGTTATTCTATTTAATTCTGTAGCCCGCTATTAACTGTGGAACCACTATAGCACTTATATTTAAACCGGTGACTGAACTAACTACCTTCCTAAAAATGTTCTCTTTTCTGTAGTCAGTGTTTATACACCAAATATAAACAGATTACCAATATTACAATCGATCGGAAATCAATTTCCCAGACCTATAAATAACCTGATCTTCAAATTTCATATCAAGGGCATTTTAAGTACAAGCTAAATATGATTACTTTTTCGGGATTACAACTAAAACTCAACAAAAAAATTGAAGGAAAATAGTGATTATACAATTATAGATACAATGGAGGTTTTTAAACGCTTGGTACACTCTTACGCAGTTTAATTTTTGAAGCTATTTAAACAATGATCAGACTTCAGCATTATAAAAGTAAAACTTTTAAAAGCTTTCGATCATAAAACATATTTAAAATGGTGACTCGCGTAAATGTGTTGTTAACATAATTATTCCTTTTTCTTTAGTTAGAGAAGTCAAACATTCATATGCCAAACTGAGGCACAGTTAATAATGTCACGATCAGTCGGAAAGAAAAGTTTTTGATATTTAATCAGCTTGTCCTTCAAATTTTCTTCAAAGACATTTATATAATACAAATGGAACACATCATAAATAATACATTGTGGGAAACAGTGACCAAATGATCATAAATGTACAGAGCAATAATAAACTTGAAACACTCCTGTAAGTTTAGCATCTTAAACGATTTAAAAATAAAGTTCTTTAGTGTTATCTCCACAGTTATGTATGTTTTATCGGCAATGATCAAACTTCTGCACTGTGAAATTCTAAAGGCTTTCTTTCAGTTTTCTCTAATAAAACGGATATTTAAAAGGGAATTGTTTTTCAAGCATAACTACCTATCCCTTTTTCCGTGGCGATGAAGAACGTTTATATGAGGTTTGTAAATTAAGTAATGAGACTGGTAACGTAGCGTTCGATGTGGCAACACTGGGGACGCCAGAGTGGAAGAGGCGGCAGGTGAACATGTAATACGCCTTCGGTACGAGTTTGAACTCGCTGGAGTCATTTGGTTGTTCATAGCGATTTTTTTTGTGAACAGTTTTTTCTAGTGACATCAATTTCGAGCAACGGTGTGCTATCAGGTTTTCCTTCAGACTTGGGCACAATGCAACGGAAACTTTCGCAAAACTTCAGCAGGCCTACGGAGCCAGTGTTTTGCCAAGGGCCCAGGTTTTTCGGTGGTTTACGGTATTTTCAGAAGAAGAGAGATGAACCTCGCAGAGGAGGGCCTTCATTTTCAAGAACCGATGAAAATGTCGATAGAGTTAGGGATCTTGTGCGTTCAGATCGTCGGTAGACCGTCGGAATGATCAGGGAAGAGTTGAATTTGACTCGCAGATTTTGACCAATGAATTGGGGATGAGAAAAATCTGCGCAAAAATGGTTCCGAAAAACCTTTCACAGGACCAAAAGGACACAGGAAGGAAATGTGCCTTGATTTTTGGAATCGATTGAAACTGGTCCCCATTGTCTGGAACGTGTCACTACTTGTGACGACTCTTGGGTATTTGAGTATGACCCGGAAACCAAGCGCCAGAGCATGGTATGTCACACTTCAACCTCTCCAAGACCAAAAAAAGCAAGAATGGGCATGTCAAAGATCAAATGCATACTGTTTTGCTTTTCTGATAGCCAGGGAATCGTTCACAAATAGTTTGTGTCGCAATGTCAAATGATGAATCAACACTTTTACACAGAGGTTCTTGAAAGACTTCGGAAAAGGGTCATGCGTGAGAGACCAAACATCACGAACAACTATGTATTGCAACACGACAATGCGCCTTGTCACACAGCAATTTCAATAAACGATTTTTTGGCCAGCAAGAACAGTCCTATGGTACCTCAGTCTCCTTATTCGCTCAACTTGAGTCCTTGTGTTTGTCTCTACGCGAGACCGAAAAATCACCTCACGGGACGTCATTTTGGGATACTGGAAAACATTCAAACGGCTGTAACCGGCCAGCTGAAGGCTATTCCAGTATCCGAGTTCCAACACTGCTATGAGGAGTGGAAGAACCGTTTCCAGCGCTGTGTGGCTTGCCAAACCAGTTACTTTGAAGGAGACAATGTTGAATTGTAATATTATTCGAAAAATTTGAAAAAACTCAGTCTCATTACTTAATTTATACACCTCGTATATCAAAATACTACGCGAATTCAAGGGCATTTAAGCAACTTGCCCTTCCATTTTTCTCAAGGTCTTTCTTATTTTAATTAAAAATAGCACACCACTATTTTCACAACTTTACAACTCCGCTAATGGAACGAAAAATAGATATTAATAATTATAGATACACAAGGCCATAGCAGACTTGGTGGACTCTTGTATAAGTTTAATTTTTTAAACAATGTAAATAACGTTCTTTTTCTATGTTTTAGCCAATTAGTTATACAAACATTTCTTTGGCAATGGGACCCTTAAGATATGAGAAAATAATAATTGAAAATTTGACCCAAAATTGTTTGAGTACCGCAGGATAATAAAAAAATTTGAGTTCAAAGACATGTTATGCAAAGGAGAGTAAGATACACGTGAAAAAAAAATTCTTATCACCTGCCACAAACCAATACTATTAGGCATTTTCTATGTATCATCAGCAGTTCTCAAACATAATTTTATTTTATTTTTTAATTCAAATAAATAAACTTACTGATTTTTGAAAAATGAATAGTACCATTGAATAATTCTACTTGAGCCAATCTATTACTGGTTTAAATATTTGTACCTATTTCTGATACACCCTGTATTTTAGCGGCCTGAGTAGTTCTAAATGTTTTCAATTTTCACACACCGTGTTTTTTCTCGAGCACAACGGTATCGAAGAGATTGGGTTTCGCCTAACCTAAAAATCTGAATTAAATATTTAATTTTTCTTACGCTCATCGGAAATAACTCAGCTATGCATTTTACGAATGCAATAAACCATTAAAATAAACAGAAAACCGCGAGTTCACGTACAATAAATAATTTTCTACCTCGAAGGCTCTCCACCATTATTTTTAGACACACTATGTACGTCATTAACCTTTAAGTAACTCGGCATTAAATTTACACGATCCCATAAAACGTATAATAACGACGCCTATATACACCATTTCACCCCACTTTACGACTCTAAACTACAAAACGATTAAGATAACTGCAACACAAACGATGCCATAAACAAAAACAAAAACGAAGGAAATCAACATTTGTAATAATAACTGTACAGGCGTGCACCAACGACGGAGTTCCGAATAGAGGAAGCCATTACACATTGTGGGCCCATCACGGCCCTTCCTACCGTAACAGCAGAATTCAAACAAAAAAGACGAAACGTTGTTGCAAATCGCTGGTAATAAATTCAGTAGCAAAAGGTATTATCAGACTAGAAGGTCTCGGCATTATATGCAATCTACAGGTGCGTGGAATTGCTTTTTCTGCACGTCAGATGCAGAAGAGGACGCCGGCGAGAGAATTT
This sequence comes from Limonius californicus, assembly GCA_014611495.1. Classification (NCBI taxonomy): domain Eukaryota; kingdom Metazoa; phylum Arthropoda; class Insecta; order Coleoptera; family Elateridae; genus Limonius; species Limonius californicus. Next base: position 15,712 of record JABXWE010000507.1, on the reverse strand, counting down.
TGCACAGGAAGATCGAGACAGGCAAGGAAACCAAAAAATATACGTCGAAGAAAAGCGGTTTGTTAGTGGTCAGGCTGGTCTTCATGCCTACGTAACTAGCTCCACTTCCTGGATCTACTTCGGTTTTCTTTTTGGTGTGCTCAACCACCAACCTCGCCGCTTATTTGCAGCCGACTTCTCGGACAGTTCGGCACGACACGAAGAGAATTGTACGCCAATCTCTCCTCAGGAGAAACCCAAGTAGATCCTCTCGAAAAGTGCAAAACAATTAAGAAATTGAAGGTTAATTCAAGAATCTACTAAGGAAAAAAGCTTAAAATAGTTGTTTTGATTTTTAAATTAACACTTGCGTATTCGTTAAAATATTTAAACATAAATATACTGCTAAAAAAAATAACTTAACAATAATTAAAGCGCACGGTTAACTTGTTTATTAATTTCATAGGTTTACTGTAGAATATTATGATTTGATTATAAAATCGTGTACACTTTTGTATACAAATTATGCAGCAACATATAAAAAAGTACCTAAAATATCGTAGCAATATCAACAATTTCGAAATATCTATTGAAATATAATCGTCCAGCATTCATTTGCAGGTTAACTGAATGAGTTCATAACCGATGTTGCAAATATGATAATCTTCAGTGTTATTTTCATTCTTGCGACTGCATTAAATTATTGTAAATAATTTCTACAGTAACAATAACACCAACCAATTTGCAAGGCCATTTCAAGGACAATTCCGAAGTTTGCGTATTACTTAAAAAAATAAAGGAAGATGACTTGTAATATCATTGGTACACCATTTTCAGTTCTTATTAAACTGGAATCGACATCATACCGTTACACTTTGTGCGAAACTTGTATAATAATACTAATCGATCAGCTCTTAAATTAAGTTCAAGCTGTAAATCCATTAATTTTAGATATGAGAGTGTGTATGGCGCCGGTTGGAAGTCTAAAGCTTTCACACATTGGATTAGAAAGGATCTTTCTGGTTTAAATAACTTATGATGGGCACTGCTATTAAGGAGTGTGATGAACATGATTTTATAAAGTTTTTTAGTGGAATTTTACTCGATGTAAATACCGACACAAAATTGCAAATAAAAGTACAATATTGTTACATTTCAAAATATTTTATCAAAGGGAATAAAACTAGTTTCTGAATTTGATTCAGAAAGAAGTTACACCCTTTTCCTTTCAAAGTTCATTACAATACCATTCCTGAAATTTCCCTATTTTATAAAGACTCGAATCTCACAGAATCCAAAATGAACAATTTCCAACACGTACAAAACCTATTATCCAAAATTTTTTATAGAAATAGAATCAAAAACGGGCTTCAGCCACAAAACCCAGCTTGAATACGCTTCCAAAGATTTTACATGTAATTTTTGTGAATTCAAAATATATGCGAAGATTTCCAAACATTTTTTGAATTTTGAAAAAAAAACAGAAGTTTTACAATGCCCGTTGGAAATGAATTAAAAAATCTTAATTTGAATACAAACCCTAAATCATTCAACAAAAAGTAATGAAGGAATCCCCAAACATCCGTTGCTGAAATTTCCCTATTTTATAAATCTCGAATCTCACAGAATCCAAAATGAACAATTTCCAACACGTACAAAACCTATTATCCAAAATTTTTTATAGAAATAGAATCAACAACGGGCTTCAGCCACAAAACCCAGCTTGAATACGCTTCCAAAGATTTTATATGTAATTTTTGTGAATTCAAAATATATGCGAAGATTTCCAAACATTTTTTGAATTTTGAAAAAAAAAAACAGAAGTCTTACAATGCCCGTTGGAAATGAATTAAAAAATCTTAATTTGAATACAAACCCTAAATCATTCAACAAAAAGTAATGAAGGAATCCCCAAACATCCATTGCTGAAATTTCCCTATTTTATAAAAACTCGAATCTCACAGAATCCAAAATGAACAATTTCCAACACGTACAAAACCTATTATCCAAAATTTTTTATAGAAATAGAATCAAAAACGGGCTTCAGCCACAAAACCCAGCTTGAATACGCTTCCAAAGATTTTACATGTAATTTTTGTGAATTCAAAATATATGCGAAGATTTCCAACCATTTTTTGAATTTTGAAAAATACAGAAGTCTTACAATCTCCGTTGGAAATGAATTAAAAAATCTGAATTTGAATAGCAACACTAAATCTTTCAACAAATGGTAATGAAGGAATCCCCAAACATACCAAACACCAGGTGAAAAGAGCTCCAAAAGATACAATTATCTAATATAACAAAAGGAACAGCCCTGGTGCAGCGGTTGGTGGTTTGGATTGTTGCGTTGAGGACCTGAGTTAGATCCAAATCAAACCAACGCGGTATTTCTCTCAAGCGGCCGGATCCCACATTAAACAGTAGGTCCTCTATATTTGAGTACATTACTTTCTACGCATGACATAGGCTTAGGAGAGAAGGTCACCGCGGATTCTCAAGGGCGAAAGGACTGTAGACAGACAGACAGAATACAACAAAAAGAAAATTGAAATCCATAAACTGGCAGTTCAAAACATGCATCAAAAATTAATACAAAAAGAGTTCGGAAATAGTAAAATTAGATACTTTTCGCGAGGTTAAGATAATAATATTTATACTTCAACAACTGGATTCAAACCGAAACACGAACGTGTAATTTTCCAAATAAAAATAGTAGACATTTTGGTTTTCAAAAAGGCAAATAACCGGCATTTCAAAATTGGATTGAAAATACGTTGAAAAAAAGATTCGTATGGCAGCTTTTACATTTTCAGAAGTTAATAATAATCAATTTCAGATAAATTCTAAAACTCTTCTACCTCAAGGTATGGAATTCTAGGAATAACACCGATTGGTGTTGCAAATGGATTCAAAATCGACGTATGAACCTGTCGATTTTTAAATATTCAAACCAACCTATAAACGAGAACCTCAAAAATAAACATCGCCAAACTCTGAAAACGTTTCAATATCCAAAATTTGAACGTTTGTATTGAAAATACATTTGTAAATGCGTTAGTGTTTCCAATTTTTTTAAGCTAACTATAGTTACCGGTGCTAATCCATTAAACATTCCAAAAATTACAAAAACTTCAAAATTTTGAACAATATTGCTGTAAGAAAATGAGTTTAGAAATGAATTCAAAATCTAAATCAGAATCAAATTTTTAACTAAAAACTCATAATAAAAAGGGGCTAAAGCAACATCGTGGTTTCCGAAAAATACATCATTCGGAGCATCCATATTTGGATCAGAAGCTGTTTTTTGAAAATTCTAACTCAACCAAGAAGTGTTGGATTTGGTTTTCCGATCAACCTCTATTATTCTCCCGTAAGCAATTTGTAAGCCCATCGAACCCAAGCTGCGTGGTTCTAGAAACATCTCGAAGACACCAAAACATCCAAATACAGTTGCTAAGCGCGTAAGTCTCTCCAAGTGACTTAAGAAAGCCATGGACCGGTGGGAGTGACCTTGAACCTTGCCAAACGAGTCTCGCGGACGACTTCGTAGACGATCATCTCTAGACGACTTGATCCAAAACCACGCCGTAAATGAGTAGGAAGTACTTCTATAACGGATTCCATGAAGAAACTACGCCTTGGGTTACACACATACCATAGATAACTTCGATGTCACGAACTTTTGACAACAAAAATGCCCATCCAGCGGCCTTCATGGAGGCCTCGCCGGCGTCACCTCTGCGAACGCGGCGACGGCTTTGGGGGAACCTCCGACAATAACTGGATTGGTTTTTTCTGGCCCGCCGTGGATATCACGATTAGAAGAGCTGAAGATGCTGCAGCGACGCTTTCTCGTTTCGGTTTTGGCCAAAGCAAAGTACGGTGCATGATTTCGCATTAATGTACGGCTCGCCGTAAACCACACAGGCGGCTATGTAAATAATGGCCTCGCAATTAAGTGCTAAGAGCTGAAATATTCTGAATGGCTCCGAAGGGTTAATGATCCAAATACAAAGCTCGCATGCAAGTATGCATGTGGGAGTACGAGAGAATCTGCAAATGATTTTTGGCAAGTAGTGCGTTGGATTTCGAACCGCAAATATTTTCGCTTTTAGGAGTGCACGTAGCCATTCAGCAATTCGGCCGATTTAGCTTTTTCTGTATTTGTTGGAATTCCTTGGGAAATTTGGAAAAGATACGAAAGAAATAATTTCCGGAGGTCAATATCATTTGACCTTCAAATTCTGTATCAAGGTTATGTCAACAAGCTCGAAAATGGTATTTTTCTCTGTTTTGGCAAAACTGCAATAAAAAGAATTGTAGAGACCAAAACACACTAATGACAAACAGTATCGTCAAAGATTTGGTACAGCGGCAACAATTTGTTTGCGATTTTCCTAATTGCTCTTTTTGAAATTCCCGAGGTAAGTTAACGAATATAACGTACAAGAATAGATGGATAAGACAAGCTCTTGGGTCGTGAAGATAATTTGGACGTCAAATTCAATATCAGGGTCATTTCAATGACATACCACGGACCACCTAAATACTTCAAAAAGAAATGATTCAAATAGAATAAATCATAAAATTTACAAGATAATCAATGCCACCGATATGTTTCCTGTAACATTTATTTTTCATTTCATAATATTTAAATTAACATTCGTTGTACATAAAAATAGTTTTAGAATCCCGTCGAACAGTGCGGGCACAAAATAAAATATTATCGAAAAAGAACATTTGCGAGGTGGTCAGCATTATTTGTCCTTGAAATGTTAACCAAGGACAGTTCAATGACACCTTAATTAAGCTTTTTTTAGAGTTACAATTTAAAGGCGACACAAAATATGAGGGTAATAGTGAAACTATATAATAAATATACTGGGATGACTAAAAGCAATGATACGAATATCCATAAACTTTCACTTTTTGGTATTAAGTACTATTACAAATTACATCCCCGCTCAGTGGCGCAGGTTTTCTGTAGTTTGTAAAATTCAAAGAAGAAGTTGGAAAAAAACACAATAAAGAAAGGTTCTGAATAATATTATTCGACATTCACATTCTACGTCAAGGTCATTTTCATGTAACAAAAGTGGTATATTTACGGGAGCTTAGACAGTAGTGGGCCAACAGATCAATTACAAATGCAGGGTGTATCAGAAATAGGTACAAATATTTAAACCAGTAATAGATTGGCTCAAGTAGAATTCAATGGTACTATTCATTTTTCAAAAATCATTATGTTTATTTTTTTGAATTAAAAAATAAAATATAATTTTGCTTGAGAACTGCTGATGATACATAGAAAATGCATTTAAGCTGAAGAAGGTTATTACCTAATTGTAAAGTAAATCCAAAGTCGCAAACACGCAAAGACTTGTCTGGCTTGTGATAACTGAATCGAAATTGCTGACCTACCTAATAGTATTCGTTTGTGGTTTGTGATAAGAAATTTCTTTGCCTTTCTATCTTACTCTCCGTTGTATAACATGTCTTTGAACTGAAATTTTTGTTATTATCCTGCGGTACTCAAAACAATTTTTGGTCAAATTTTCAATTATTATTTTCTCATATCTTAAGAGTCCCATTGCCAAAGAAATGTTTTTTCTAATTTGTATATATTGTAATCTACCATCGGATTTAATATTTTACCTATTTCTGATACACCCTGTATACAACATTGCACATAAAGCATATGTCCAACTGCTTTCTATTTTTTGCAATATAAATAATCAGGAATAATATTTTTATTTATAGATATACCACATCCGTGCTCAAGTTTTCTGTAATAATCCAAAATCATTTAAAAAGTTTGAAGGAATAATAATTTAATTACGGAGAAAAATGTTCTAGATGGCAAGATATAATTAATTTTTACGTTGTATTTCAAGGTCATTTATGACAGAAACTAACCTCTTTTGTGACAATAATAGGCCAAGCCGCGCAAACATGAACATCTAAGGTTATTACAAATATTGGTACACCGCTAACCGTCAAAAACAGTTCAAATTCTTACCAAGGTCATTAGAATGAGAGACGCTAACAATTTTCTTTGGGACTTCGATTTACCAACTGATACTGAAAGATGACGAAGGAGAGGAGATGCAAACATAATAATCACGATGGTAGAAGATACTGGTACGTTATGAAGATCCTAAAAATATATTCACGTAATAATTTCCACGGGTGTGGTTTTTGGAATTCGGAAAATAGCAGAATTCATAAAAAATTTCTTACGTGATTTTGACCTTCAAATTTTATACAAAGGTCATGTTTAAAAACCACTTTTCGGAAGTTAACTGTCAAAAGAAACGACCAACGCTATAGCAATTCATCCACAAACACCAACAATCTACAGGATGGAAAACATTACCAATGCCACATTTAACATTGTTGATAACCACTTATGAAACTTTCGGGTATTGCTTTTTCCTTGATGAATAAGTAAATCACTGTGTTACAAGGTTTAATGGATTTTGTTTATTAATAAGACTAAAATCGATGCAGTAACTGCAGCGGGGAAAAACTGAACGTTTGCCCAGGTTTAACTGTAAACACAAGACTGCCATGAAAAGCGTAGTTGCGAATGAATAATAACAGAGGTGCGTGGGAGCCGAAATCAATGGCTGGCATTATGGTTAAATTTTTATAAGGATAACTTCCACGGGGTTCGAAGTGGTGCCAACAAATTATTCACGGCCGCTGCGTAAAACTACTATAGGTCAAGAAAGGAGGTTGAACTGCTTGATATAACGTAATTACTTTTTATACTACCAGCTATTATTAGGCAACACGATATATAGAACTCTTCCAATTGTGTCATCGATTTTATTTTATGCGAGTTTACAAGGATTTCCATTACCAAGCCGCCAAAAAGGTTATGCCAATCTACAAATACAAAATCAATCATATAAACTAAAAGGTGGCAGGGTACGTCATCGATTTTATATTATTCACACGGGAAATTTCAAGGAAAGTCTAATGGAAGAGAAGATCTACAACTCCTATGACAAGGGATTTACCTATTCCACAATTACGCCACCACAACAGGAAATCAAATATTAGAATTAATATACAACTCGTCTACGCCGATTAAAAGAAAAAAGTTTTTAATTGGATTTGTTAATCCAATCATATTTACACTATCGGGCGGAGAAGAGTCATTGATAGCTTATATGTGAGGAAAACTACCACGTATATGCAACAATTTATTTACAACAAATAACAACAATTTCCAGATAACAAAATCACGAGAGAAAATAACAATAACTGCACGCTCACTGCTGCTGTACTGGAATGGTTTTGCGTACCTTCCCATGCTGCTATCTTATAAGGGTAAAATGATCTACGTCAGCAGCATGGGAAAGTACGCATTTTCACCAGAGGAATGTGGCTGCTATTGTTCAACATCCTCTCTGAGAATTTCGGAGGGAAGCTTCTGTCGCTACAAGTCTACCATCATGGCCGTGCCAAGATCTTCAACATACCAACACATTGAAGGGTATCGTAAATCCGTTTAATACTAAATCAATATATTGAATTTCAATATATACAATATATAATAGGTACCAAGATTCCCGTTACCTAGACTAGTAACATCCACTAGCGAAGACGGTCAATGTAGAATACGATTATTAAAGGTGCAACCAAGTCGGTGGTTATACCAAAATTTCCTGCTTTCCTGTTCTTAGTTTGTGATTTCATCTAAAATAGTATGAAGATACCGCGCCAATCTATTTTAAGTTTTACAACCGCTCCACCTGCGTCTTCAAGTTGACTTAGATTAAAACTAGATATTTTCCAATTTTCAGACTAACATAAAAAACGATGATTATATTACCACAAGAGATTTGCAATTGACGCTGAAATATCTTAATAACTGGAATAGTCGAGGATTATGTGTGCCCAAAAGCTGGCGTCATATACAAACGAGGTTTGTAAATTATGTAATGGGACTGGTAGCGTAGCGTTCGATCTGGCAACACTGACGACGCGATAGGTGAACATGTGATACGCATTCGGTACGAGTTTGAACTCGCTAGAGTCATTTGGTTGTCCATAGCGACTTTTTTTGTGAAACAGTTTTTTCTAGTGCGTTCTGCAAATGAGTGACATCAATTTCCAGCAACGGTGTGCCATCAGGTTTAGATTCAGACTTGGGCACAGTGCAACGGAGACTTTTGTAAAACTTCGGCAGGCCTACGGAGAAGGTGTTTTGCCAAGGGCCCAGGTTTTTCGGTGGTTTAAGGCATACCTCGCAGCGGAAGGCCTTCATTTTCAAGAATCGATGAAATTGTCGACGAAGTCCGGACGTTCAGATCTTCGATTGACGGTCAGAATAATCGGGGAAGAGTTGAATTTGACTCACACTACCGTTCATCAGATTTTGACCAATGAATCGGGGATGAGAAAAATTTGCGCAAAAATGGTTCCGAAAAACCTTTCGCAGGACCAAAAGGACACCAGGAAGGAAAGATGCCTTGATTTTGTGGAATCGATTGAAAATGATCCCCATTGACGAGTCTTGGGTGTTTGAGTATGACCTGGAAACCAAGCGCCCGAGCGTGAAATGGCACACATCAACCTCTCCAAGACCAAAAAAGGCAAGAATGAGCAAGTCAAAGATCAAATGCATGCTGATTTGCTTTTTTAATAGCCAGTGTCACAAATAGTTTGTGCCTCAAGGCCAAATGATTAATCAACACTTTTACAGGCAGCTTATTTGAAAGACTTCGAAAAAGAGTCATGCGTGTGAGATCAAACATCAAAAACAACCGAGTGTTGCAACAGGACAATGAGCCTTGTCACACAGCAATTTCAATAAACGATTTTCTCGCCATTAAGAACATTTCTGTGGCTCCTCAGCCTACTGATTCGCCCGACTTGAGTCCATGTGACTTTTTCCTCTTCCCGAGACTGATATATCGCCTCAAGGGACGTCATTTTGGGACACTGGGAAACATTCAAACGGCTGTAACCGGCCAAGCTCAAGACTATTCCAGTATCCGAGTTCCAGCACTGCTATGAGGAGTGGAAGAACCGTTTCCGGGCTTCCCAAGGCAGTTACTTTGAAGGAGACAATGTTGAATTGTAATTTTATTCGAATAAAAAATTGTAATATCAGTCTCATTACTTAATTTACGCATCTCGTATGTATGATAATGTTCGAAATTGGTAAAAAATCAAAGATCCTTGCCATCCTATGGGCAACCCACTGCTTCATAAAGCGTTCTGCAAATCTTGCAATATCTAATTTTGAATTTCTAGTTTCATGTAAAATTATAGACTGCGGGGAGGGGTTCAAACCCCCCAATTTGGTCATTTAAATGTCGAATTGTCGAAGGGGCGATAATGGCTCAGGGGTGGGAGAGCCAAGCTTTGGATGTAACAGTCTAAATACTCTTCGGTTCGAATCACTCCAGGGGTCGAAACATTTTCTAATTCCCTGTGTGGTTGGTCCCGGGCTCCATTTGCCATTGGGTATGAAATTCATGGCACTCCTCGTGTTACGGTCGCACTAGAGGATTAACAAGTCTCTACACGCATACACCTTACATGAGGCAGGTTAAGCATGGTTTCGCACCAACACGTTAACCCGCAGAGTAGGGCCCTGTTGTGGATTGCACAAACTAGCTTAGTCTTGCCTCACACCCCCTCGATTCTGCGCAAGCGGTACAAACCAAGAACATGATCAAATGTCGAATCGTTTTGTCAATCTATTATGACGAAGTCAATAACAAAATTTGTATTTACTAAAATACGTATGGGTCAACTTGGACTATAAAACCATGATAATCTTAAAAAAAAAAACAATATGTACAATCAAATCTATGATAAAAGATTCGTCTAGAGCAGCGGTTCTCAACCTTTATGGAATTGCGACCTCATTTTATAGAGGCAAACTAATACGCGACCCCGATAGTTACACATCGAAAATAGATGGACCTCACAAGTTGATCTGACGAACGAAAAATCGTTACACGTTTACGCAAACAAATCTCTGCGCAGGACGCGACTAGGTGATTTTTTGTTTTCCCTTTTTAAAATTTCATAGCTCACCACTGCCCCCTGCGACCCCATTTGGGGTAGTGACCCATGGGTTGGGAACCACTGGTCTTAGAGTTTTTCCTTCAGCGCATTGTAACGACTAAAGCACCATGTATGATGTGCTTTTTTCAAATGCAGTCAATGACGACTCGTAAAAACAACTCTTTCGCATGTTTCGAAACCTTTACGCGGGCAAACTGCCAAGAATTCTTCAAATCCCCCTAATATTAGATCAATAATAAGTCTAAGTCTTCTATTATAACCTCTACTTCAGTAAAATCTATGGCCAAAAATATGTAAATCTTTTTAATGCGAAATCAATAGTAAATGTTCTTTATAGCCTCCGTTGAAGTCAGATCAATGGTTACTACGTAATATAAAATTTATGATACCTCTTCGTTACATTAAAGTGGCAAATACGTGAAACACTGCCAATCTTGACAATCTGATATCAATGGTAGCCTTCACATATAAACTCTCAGTAGCAATCTGTTAAATAAACTCAATGGTAGTTTTCGAGACCTTAAAACTTGTAGCAAATCTTGGATTTAATCTATTTAATATAAAATCAATGATGATATGGGGTCGTCAGCCACTAAAACTAGGGTATTTGAATGCTTAATGTTTCTCGAAGTTATTTATCTGTGTTAATTATCGTAAAATGTTGCTATTTTCCGTTGCCTCCCGCCTTATTAAGAGAACTTTATTTATTTAAATTTTCGTAATGGTGTAATAGTATATTTTGCTGCAGATACTTTTATCTGTAAGACTAAACAACTAATCTAGAATTTATTACTGTATTTGGACGAACGGAATAAGCGATTAGGCTATTGAAATAACCTTCATGCGTAAGTGTGTACGTGTTGTTTGTGGGTCATCAAAATAAAAACATTATTTCTGAAATAATAACTACCGGCTTGTGGTCATTGCTCACGTGCCTACGCACAATTGTTTTAAATAATATTTTGAATATTTTTAGCCAGTCGTAGTAACTTCGCCGCCTCTGTATTTCCAGCTCAGACTCAATTTCCAGACATGAAATTAACAACAGAAAGGTAGGGTCAACATAACTAGATGGTGGGTTTACTGATAAGAAGGTAATGTTTTTGCCCAGTAATAATTTCCACTGCCCTCGTAATTACTGGCATGAATTTAATTTCATACTTGAAAAAAGGTGGGTTCAACATGCATGGAAAGGTCGGTTCACTGACAAAAAAAGTAATTTTTCAATCTGTAATAATTTTCCACGCACTTTATAATAATTACAATCATAAAAATTAAAAAAGACGAGGTCAATGCATTTGTAAGGTGGGTCTCCTCCTTAAACTCGAACAAGTCCGTCTTCAAAATGAACCTATTTATGTCGGGAAATAAAACGTGGCAATCAACATGAGGCAGGGTCTGTTTTGCAAAAGAAATGTCAATAAAAAGCACTTCAAAGCTAACAAAGAACAGAAGCAGTTGTTGGTTTAAATTACATAACTGCCACATTACATTATAGAATTTCCTAGTTTTCGCGGCTTCTTTTAAATGTCCTTCACGTGCAGCTACGCTTCTTTATTTGGAACGTCGGAATCGAGCACATGAGCCGCAATCGTAAAGAAAAATTGCCAGAAGAAAGCAGATCAAAGACTTTTATTAATCTTTCGGCAGCTAAAAAACGGCGTTGGATTAAATTAATTACTGCTCCGATGTTCTTACCATTACTTAAGAGCAATTAATTAAACCTTGGTCAAAGCAGATGTTTCGCACGGATAGTAGTTTCAAAGAAATTATTGGAAGAAGGAAGAACCAGGTGATTACTGTTCCACTACACGTCATATTTGTAAACAGTGGGTAACGGCCCGTGCGATTGTTGTATGAACTGTTAGTGCTCTCAATGAGATTTTTTACAAAACACCAACTCGCCTGACGTAATCTTCCAATTAAATTGCGGTTATCATTAGGCACAGGCACCTCCGCACTTGCAAGCGAATCAAAATGGCTAGAGGACAGCCTTGATAACCCTTCGGATATTTTTCAAGCCTTATCTTAATGATTTATTTTTATTAATTTGCTACTTGGTTATTATTGTTAAATCAACGTTTACGACACTGCTGCAGCCCGCTATAGAATTAAAATATTTTATTTGCCGACAACACTGAACAATTTAAGCAAATTAACTTTTTACAAAAATTTCAACCCGGAAAAGGAAAGCTGACATCGAAGTGGAAGCGTTATTGCTTATTGTTTATTTTGAAAATGTGAAAACGGTTTGTATTAAGTCATAGTAATCGCTAGAATTACTCTAAAATTGGACGTCTAAGGAGCTCAAGCTGAGCTAAATGAGATCTTTTTCATAGGATTGTTTGTAATTACTAGTCAACAATTTGCTGAAAAATGGTAACAACTAATTGTAAAAAAATTACCAAAGTAGTACAACAATTTGGGAAAACCAACCTGTATTATCAGATATAACTAAAATGTTCAGCCAAACTTTAGAAGAGAGTTCTCCACACGAAAACAAGAATATAAAAGTTGAAGAACATAGTCCAGAAAATGCTTCGTTACAGAGTTACAGCCTTGCAGATTAGAGCCTGGTTTTGTTTTTAGTAAGTGCTCCAGAGGCGTACTGTTTCTTGCCATATCTTTTATATTATTGTGTTTTTATTATTTTTAGTAGAATAATTTTATTCGGTATGCAAAAATACCCAAAAAGGATATTCTTGTTAAAAGTCGACAAAACCACCTATTTTCGAAATATTTTTTATGTAAAATCATTTCATAAAATTTCAAAAGTTCGTACGATGTAGATTAAATTCAGGACATCAAAACAATAAAAAAAGCTCATATAAACATTTATCCGCAATTGTTTAGTTTACAAGGTACAACCCAACTAATGTTTTATCTAAACATCATCCTATTTATTTTAACGCTAAATGGGTTATCTGGACAAGCATTTTAGTTACACCGTTTTTATCTTCTTCTTCTTCTTCTTCTTCTTCTTCTTCTTCCATCATCCTTATACCCTTAAGGGCGTCGGATTATTCATTCTAAATTCTTACCCATGTTTCCATCTTTCCGGCCCAGTGCTAGTATTTTCATTTCTGCTTTAATCTTCCCTCTCCTTTTGTGCCTATTTCTTCTATTCTTTGTATCCAGCTCTTTCTGGGTTTTCCTATTCTTCTTTTTTATACTATCTTCTTCACCAATCTACTCCGTTTCATCCGTATATGTCTAAACCATTTCAGTAGTATCTTTTCTATTTTCGTGGTAATTGGTTCTTGTGTCATTTGTCTAATTTCTTCATTTCGTTTCCTATCTGACTTTGTTTTTCCCGCGATTTTCCTGAATAATTTCATTTCCACTGCGTTAATTTTCAATTCTTTTTTATCTAATGTCCACGTTACACTCGCGTATATCAGTATTGGTACCACCACTGTGTTGTACACTCTTATTTGAGTTTTCTTGTCTCTTTCCCGTTTTCCAAAGATTGTCTTATTTAGCATGTAGTATAAGTTTATACTTTTCTTTATTCTATTATTTACATCGCCGTTTATCTTCCCAACTTCTGTTATAATACTTTCTAAATATTCGTATGTTGTTTGTATTTTCTAGTTTTTCTTCTTTTATATATATTTCTCTATTCTATTCTTTTTTCCTGTTATTTATAATCATTGTTTTACGTTTATTTATATTAGTTTCCATTCCTAGTTTTTCTATTTCTTCACTCCATATTTTCACCAGCTGTTTCATCTTTTTATGATTATTCGCTATTAATACTATATCGTCTGCATATAGAAGACAGACGATTCGTATTGGTATTAAATTGTTATATCGTATCACTGTCTGACTATGGCTGGTTGTTAACGTTGTATTTTTTAAAAGTCTGCCCATTACTGTTATAAAGAGTAAAAGGCTTAGACTATCCCCTTGTTTTATTCCTACATCCATATTAAATATGTCTGATTCTTCTCTATTTAGTTTGACCACTCCTTTTACTGTTTTCACTATCACCTTAATCATTTCCTTGGAACTTTTAGTAGTTTTAGACAGTCCCAAATTATCTTCCTCTGTATCGAGTCAAAAGCGGCTCTAAGGTCTATGAAAATCATGAAGATTTCTTCTCCTTCTTCTTCTTTGCTATTATGTTTCTTGGAATGTGTATATTGTCGCATGTTTGCCTCCCTGTCCTAAAAGCTGCCTGCTCATCTTCCAGTTTATAGTCTTTATATTTCCCCAGTCTTCTTTCTATTATTTTAGTATATAGTTTAAAGGTAGTGGAGGAGAAGCAAATTCGCGTATTCTCCTTTTTTGTAGATTGGAATTATTATGTTATTTTACCACTCTTCTGGGATTTCTTCATTTTGTCATGTTTTCTTTAAAATGTGTAATAGCCAGTCTCTTCCTTTCCCTTAGAAACTTTATCATTTCCGGTTCGATTCTATCTTGCCCAGTTGCCTTTTCTTGTTTGATACCTCTCATTGCTTCGTCTAATTCTTCTATGTTTATATCTTCTAGGATTTCTTCTTCCTAATCTATTCTCTCGTCTTCTTCATTGCCCTTTTCATTTTCACTTTCTTCCATTCCGAATTTCGTTCTACAAAATTCTGTCCATATTTCTAATATACTTTATAACTCCATTTTTACTTCATTATTTTTGTTTCTTAGACCTTTTATTGTCTTCGTTGTATTTCCCTTCATCCCTCTTAATATATTCCAGAATTTCCTGTCCTTTTCTTCATATGTTTGTTCGAGTTCTTTACCGAAATCTTCCCAGCTTTTCCTCTTTGCGTCTCTTACGGCTTCCTTTGGTATGCTTCTCTTGATAAAGTATTCTTGTCTGGCTTCTTCTTGAGTTGTCTCTCTGTACCTTTTCCGTGTATATGTTAACTTAAATTAGTGAACATTTTCACCTACTACAAGCTACTATCCTTTAAGAATATAATGCAGATAACCCCAACGGGCAAGGTTAATCTAAATAATTATAAAATCGGAACAATGCTAGGGCTGCTACGAAACGTTTAATTTTACTCTGAAATCATTAATGCAAGTGATTCTTTGAAAAGCCGTGACACACTTCTACGTTTTAAAATTGGCTTGGAAATTATAGTAATATTTACCTGGATATTAGGTCTAAAAGGAACCAAGTTGAAATTCCATATACCGGGTGATCACGACATGTGGTAACGGCATTTAACTTTTTGTTTTTAAACCTTATTATGAAGTTTTAAACTAAGATATAACCTCTAAAAGAACAACTTTAAGCATTGTTTAATCATAGTTTTGACTTCCGGTTTGGCCGGAACTGATATCAACTTTTTATTTTTAAATACAACTACCTTCTTTTCTGTGATAATCTTATTCATTGTAAAATTTGCAATACACTGACATGTGACACAACAACATTTCTGTTTAAAGTGAACGAAATATTCAATTTTATTTGCTTTAAGTTAATATCAATAATAATCGTAATTTTTAAATAGCAAAAAAATAAAATTGCAAAAATTTAACTATTTCATAAGGTATATATACTATTGGTATTAAATTAAAACAAATAAAATGACAATTTAAAAAAGGGTAATAAAACTTAAGTGGGGGTAACTAAAAAAACCAAGTCATAGTCGTTTAAAAATTGAAAAGTCTCTCTTTTATTTTTTTAATTCTCTTCTTGCCACAATGACGTTTTTAAACAAATTAA